>QANX01002017.1:0-116826 GCA_003254975.1 Ochetophila trinervis | reverse complement strand
TGATCCTTAAATAATAATAATAATAATAATAATAATAATAATAATAATAAATAAATGCAAGGATTTGTAGTTTTTGGTTGGTTGGTTGGGTGGCTCACCATTTGATTTTTCCCTGTTGTAGAAGTGAGGTGGAATTGATCCAAAATATTGTTGAAGATGTATCTCGTAAATTGACGGGAACGTTTCAAGGTTTCACTGGTGAAATAAATCATGAATTCCAGTTGGATGGAACAGATTCTGGCGTAGACGATGAATTTAAATACGATGTCATTTTAAGTTCCAATACTGCTGAGTCGCTGTCATGAGCTTCAGCAATTATCTTTACACAGCTCTTCATAGCGAAGGAATCATCACCTTCAAGGACAATAAAGAAAGTGACAAGGGGAAAGACATCTGGCCGAAACTCCTGCAAGCAATCACAGGCTCAAGGCTTGTCATCGTCATTTTGTCTACAAACTATGCTGCTTCAAGCTGGTGCTTGGATAAACTTGTCCATATTCTTGAATGCACGAGGACATCTGTAACTAGAAAAGTTCTCCCTATTTTTTATAATGTGAATCCCTCTACGGTTCGACGTCAAACCAATAGTTACCAAAAAGCCTTTGCTGAACATGAAGAAAATTATAAGCACCACCTTGAGAAAGTTTTAAAATGGAGACATGCATTAACTGAAGTGTGCAGTATCCAAGGCTGGGTTCTGAAAGTACTAGTTTTTCTTTCACCATTTTTTGTTTTTGATTGGAGCATATACAACGATATGCTTGTAGAAAATGCTTTAATTGCTTCTGATAATGCTTCTTCATTCAGTTTAGTCAATTCAAAATAAGGTCCTTAGGCTTTCATATAATGTATCTACATTACAAAATTGTAGGGGAGAGCAAGAATCTGTTAGAGACATTGTATGTCAGATAACTCATCAATTGACTAAGAAGGTTACAAAGAACTATGGGTGCGTTTGGTATGCAGGATCAGATCGGATATAGCTGGCAGGATTAGATCAGATTAGATATAGCAGGATTTAATTTCTCAAATCTTGTCTTGTGTTTGGTACAGTCTTGGATTAGATGACAGAATTTGATATACTGTGTTTGGTGCAGTTTTTTACTTAACTGGATTATATCTCAATTTAATAATATATTTTATATTTTATAAATTATATTTTAAAATGTAATTTAAGTTATTAATTTAAACAAACATGATATATAAAATATATTGTAATATATTTTTAATTATAAAGCTTGTTGAAACATAATATTATGTCATTTAGAAAATATTAAATATAATTTAATAGAAATATGTCCTATTGGATGATGGAACATATATGCTAGTTCTATAAGACTCTGTCTACAATCGATAATTGTTTTACCTTCTATAGACTATAGTTATCATTTTTATTTTTGGGTGGTTTTTGGTGGGACAGTCATACAGATACCCAAATCAGGAATAATAATATTAATAAAAGGTTTTGTGAGAATTGTTCAAACCAAATGAGAATGGTTTTGTCAAATAATGATTTAAATGAGGGCAGAGATATTTTATTGGAGTTCTTGTGGCTGACATTGACATTTTTTGCTCTGAACAACCAAAATTTAGAAAGGTCTCGAGATGTTACCAGTAATGTCTTTTACTTTAGGAATCTAGGCAAAGCTGTAATTTTTGGAGGTTTTTCCAGATTTACATAGTGAAGAACAGAAAACGTCAAAATGTCACCATTTTCCATATATGGCACACACAGCTACAATTTAGATTTTTCCATCTTAGCAGGAGTAATTTGTAACCCCAGAGTAGGGTGGAAGCCGAGGATGTGAAACAAATTATGTTCCTATACAAATGCTATGACAGTGTTTACAGGAAATTGTGCATCAATGCATCGCATTTTGACAACACTACAGCAATTTAGAACAAGTCCCCAGTTTACCACCTTGTCAATCACATTGCAGTTTTTTGAAGAAAATGGAGCCTGCAATACCGAGTATATGACAACCAAACAATATACGGTAACATGATCAGCTAAAGTATAAACCAGCAACCACATATGGAATAAAGAAAATGAAAGATGCAGACAAGCAACTGGAAAAACATTCTCTTTGCTGTTAAAGCATCTTTACAAATAATGGCTTCTCAAAACAGGAACGTAAACTACCTATGGGGCATAACTATCAGTGACTAAATACAAACTGCAGCCACACCTGATTGACTTCCAAATCAGTAGCTGTAGGTATAATACCAAGATAAAATGTAAGCTCTTCAACTGTTTAATAGATTTTAGAATTTATTCTGCTTTTTGCGATGTAATTAGGATTTGTATGGTAAGGTTTGTACCATCTTGGATCGGTTATATAAACCATGATCCTTGACAATGTTATTAGGCATTTGAGTTGCAGAAGCAAACCAAAGCAGAAGAGGTATCAATAAAAAAATCTTTTAGTCAAGGCAATTGGACGCTGTCTAGCTTTCTATTTTTTCCTCTGCTTTCTTCGACTTTGAATAACTTGCTTGCAGCTTGCTAGGTGGTATTTTCAGTTCTTCTACTAGTATCTGCCGAAGCTTCTCATTCTCCTCCTTGAGCTCCTCAATGACTTTCTGGTGTTTCATGACCTGCTTGTTTATGCAACATTATTCATAAAGCAAAACAAATTCTGCTAAATGGATAGCAAATGAAATAGAAGCTCTTTAACTTATATAAAGATAACTTATGCAGAATTTCCACTTTCAGTAAAACAATGCACTATTTCAATGTGTCAACAAACAGAACAGAGAAACCAAAGTCATAAAAAAATAACTTCTTTGAAAAGTTGCCACATATTTCACAACATATTCATTAGGACTAATTCATTTACTTTGGTAATAATTAGTTCCAGGTGAAACAAAGTCTGGGAATTTGACACTTTATACTGAAATTTTAACTTCCATCAAAGTTGATGCCATGTAGACCTAAAATTTAGAGCTCCATTTCCAAACATTCATATATTTGGTTTTCTGTTTTCAACTTCTACTTTTAGTAGTGTGGAATTGACTTTCATTCCAAATGATTGTTAGTTTCTCTCGCCAAGCTACAAGGTTATAGAGGAGAAAGAAGACATAGAAACACCAAATTGAGAACTATTTCAAACGTTTTATAAAGTTGGGCTCATTCCAAATGTTTTATAAAGACATAGATATTGGTTCATCAACTTCTTATTGATGGAATTTTGTTTCAAGTTCACATTTGATTCTTTCTCATATGAGTAAAATGGTCCATTAATGGAATCGAGCAATATGTGGAAGGTGTTCTTAAATGCCAAAGCTGAAAAAGAACAATTAAAAAAAAACAGGTTTTCAAAGTCTACCAAATTTCTGCCAAATTTAGACAGGGTTATACCAATCATCATTAATTTAAAACTAAAAGATATAGTTATCGGTATTCTTAAGTTTTGATATCCTGACTTTAATATTTCCTTGAGCAACTCTCAAATATAATGAAGTTCATGGTTGTTAGAGGACTCCATATTAATATTAGATGGAGTACCAAAAAACTAACAAAAAAGAAAAAAAAAGTACACACACAGAAAACTAACACACATACACACAGAAGAATCAAATCTGCACATAATCGGACAATGGGGATAACAAAATTTAGCTTCTGAACAAAAACGCAGAGCTAAACCAAAACACAGAGCCAACAAACACACAAAAAATGCAAAAAAAATTTGCACAAGTTTGAAGCAACCAAATATGTCAGAACGGACCTGTGATTGCAGCAAGATTGAAGCAGGATTCAAAAGCCGATTGAAGCCGATGAAAGCCCAATTACGATCTGACAAATACAAAAGTTCAAACTCAGATTCGGATCATAAGAAAGGTAAGAAATTGGGAATAAAGGAAATTGGAGATTGAAGCAGATGAAGCAGATCGGTTGGAACGCAGGGGGAGCGGCTCGATTCAAGTAGCCAAATCGCGAGTTCTGTGAAAGGGTGAGGAGGGAAGAATACTGTTAGGCTCGTTTGATACGTTGTATTGTATTTGATTGTATTGTATTGTATTGTGTTGTAATGCATTGTATTGTGTTGTAATGTATTATATAACAAAATAATACTTCACTATGCTTCCCTATACATGATACCAAACAAGCCCTTAAAAAACGTTTGACCAGACACAGCAAATCACAGCAAAGAAAAAAAAATGTTTGACCAGACACAAACAGAGAAGGGGAAAACCCAACTGACCTAGGGCTAGGTTGGAACGGATCCGATGCGCAGCAAGGATGATGAGCAGCGGGGAAAATTGGAACGAATAAGAGAGACCAACCAAGGGAACGCAACATGACTTTGTGATGTGTGGGGTAAGGAGAAATCCGAGTCCAGCCTTCTAATCCCATGAGTATCACGAGATTAGAAGATAGTGTAAATGGGGGCACACCCCAAACACCGAATAAAGGAGTGATGCGTGTCGTAAACACCAAAATTAATTTCTGAATTCAAACATTACCGTAGTAGCAGCAAGTTTAGATCGATTCCATAGAGACTGATAATCAAACTCGATCTATTCCAATTAAAGTAAAATTATAAAAACAAAAGGGAGATTTTATGTTGGGATGTTCAATTATTAAAGCAAACAAATTAATAAATATTGAAAATAACAATTGAAGAAAACCTTGGGTCAGAGTATCTTCAATTACTAAAGAACAGGTGATCACAGACACAAATATATCCAAAAATAATCATTCAATGTTGGATTGAATAAAACAGCACGACCAATTTTATTCTAACTCTCACAATTAATTAATTCAGATACTATCGTAAATTAATCCTAATTCTGAAATATCTAAACCAACGTGATCTAAATCAAATCAAAACAGCATTAAGACCAATAGCAACCAACAATAAACAAGTCCTACAAATGTTGTAAAACTTTAATCTATTATGCATTCTCCTAAGAAATTAACAAAAGCTTAGCATGCAATTATTAAAATCAAAGTGCTACTAAACGTAGAACATTCAATACGATTGAATTCCTAATTAGCAAATATCCAATCCACAAATAATTATAATGGATCCAAATTATAATCAAAAGAGAATTGAATAATAAACAAATAAATTGGAAGAACACAAATTGAATAATTAAAATTGAATTAAAACTTATAAACCAAGTCTCACACCTTATACTTTAGTAATGAATAATACTCCTACCCAAGAGAGAGATTTAGCTACTTATAGTTGTTAGAAATCTCAATTCTTTGTTGTTTTTCCTCTAAAAACGGCTACCCTATTATAAGATAACTTAAACCTATTTAAACTAAAAACCTAGGGCTACAAAACACACAAAAACGCGCCTAAACGAACCAAAATCACACTAGCCCAGGCGCCTGGGTTGCGCACCTGGGAACGCGCTTGGGCTGCTCTATCTCACTGATTCGCAACAGCTGAAATCACCGGCCAGGTGCCTGGGCAGGCACCTGGGTTAGAGCCTGGACTAATCTGTCTGCATGCTTTTAATTACAGTTTTTCCCTTTTTCTTCAAATTCTCTTCCTTGGTGTCAAAATCACCTAAAATATAGAAAAACATATATTAATCTATTTTAAATGAATAAAACATGCTTAATTTAAGTATCAAGGTATATAAAACATAAATAAATTATGATCTATCTGGGAGTGAACTGGATTTCGAAATCCAATCCCCCTCCTTCTCCAGTGTACCAAATGGTACCCTATAGTCTAAATGGATCTTCACAACTGCCAAATAATTTGTCTATTGCTCAACCTTGGTTTACTTATTCTAGTACTCCATTACGAGGAGGCATAACAAGTTCAGGAAATCAATTTCCAAATGGTTTCAATCTTATGTCTTCTCAAAGTCTAGTTCAAGATTCTGTTAATTCAAATTTTGGTTTGAATCAGTTTCCTAGATCTCAAATTAATACAACTCCAATTTATGGTGTTCAAAATGGTAGTTTTTCTCCTCATTTTGGATTAAATCAGTTTCATGGTAATTATAACTCTGGAAATATGGTATCTTTAATGTCTGGAAGTAAGGTAAATTTGGGTTTTCCAATGCCTGGTTCAAATCAGATTCATGGCAACTTTAGTTCTGGAAATATGGCTACGTCAATGCCTTCAATGCTTGGTACCTGCTTTTGGTTATCAGAATTTAAATGGCTCTTCATCTGGTTTTGGTCAAAATTAGTCCAATATCTCTGCTCACTTTTCCTCTTCCTTCACTGTCAATGATCCTAACTGGTACCTAGACAGTGGTGCAACCAACCATGTCATATCCACTAGTGATGGTTTACTACAACAAACTGACTATCATGGTGCCAACAAGTAATTTGTGGGCAGTGGAGAAGGTCTGGAGATTACTAATATTGGTAATACTCTTATACCTTCCTCTTCTTATCGTTTAAAGCTCAAAAATATTTTGGTTGTTCCCAAAATTGCTGAAAGCCTGCTTAATATATGTAACCTTACTTTGGACAATGGATTGATAGCTGAATTTCACTCTGACTGCTGTTTATTAAAGGACAAGCTAGTGAGAAAAATTCTTCTTAAAGGAGAACTGAGAAATGGACTCTATATACCATAACAACTACAACATTCTGCAAATTCAACACCTCACAAGCATGGTAGGATTACTATGTACTCTCATGTTACAAAAGTTTATTTCACAACAAAACCTGGAGCTCATTTGATTCAAAAAGTGGTTCTCTCTGGTGTCTTGAATGATTCACAACCAAGTAGTGTTATGAATATGGGCTCTACCACAACTCAATATTCAAATCATTTGAATAATGTGCTTTTGTGTGATGTAAATGTAGTCCATCAAAGATTAGGACATAACAAGTTGATATTTTTTGAAGCATGTCAATTTGGCAAAAATTATTGGTGCTATTTTCCAACTTCTCATACTTTAACCAACGATCCACTAACCTTAATTCACACCGATTTGTGGGGACCAGCACCTTTACCATCAAAAGAGGGCTTTATATACTATATTCACTTTATTGATGACTTTACAAGATTTACATGCACCTACCCTCTAAAAAACAAATCAGAAGAATTTCCAATTTTCTATTCTTACAAAGCATTGGTGTAAAAACAGTTTGGTAGACATATTAAATGTTTACAGTCAGATTAGGGTAGTGAGTATTGTAGTTTCAACTCATTTTAAAAGAAAATGGTATTCAATTCAGGCATCCTTGTCTACATACTCATCCTCAAAATGGTAAAGCTGAACGAAAGCATCGACATATTGTTGAAATGGGATTATGTATACTTGCTTAAGCTAAAATGCCTTTAAGTTTATGGTGGGAAGGATTTAGTACAACAGTGTATCTAATCAATAGACTTCCTACTCGTATATTGAATTACTCAAGTTCTTTTCAAGAACTGTTTCATGCACAACCATATTACAAGTCCTTAAGAGTTTTTGGTTGTGCATGCTTTCCTTTTCTCAGACCTTATTCCACTCACAAATTCAATTTTCATACAGATTTGTGTATGTTTATAGGTTACAGTGGTGCTCACAAAGGTTACAAATGCTTACACACTTCAGGAAGGTTATATATTGCTTGAAGTGTAGTGTTTAATGAAGCTCATTTTCCTTTTAAAGACAATTTTCCAGCTATGGCTATGGATAAACAGAGAAAATCTCATCTACAATCTATTGACCAGTTAGTGACACACTCTATTGCTCTTTAATGGTTGATTCAAAATGATCATAAGAATGATGCTATTTACAATGATTCTACTCAATCCTCTTCATCAATCATAAGAGACAATATTATTTTAGAAAATCTAAAGACTGTGACGACTTCAATGAATTCAGTTTCTTCAAGTCCTTTAAGGAGATCATCTAATTCTACTGAAGTAGATTTTTCAATCTTACCAATAACCAGAAACTTGATGATTAGTGAGGATTTTAAGACTGCTACAGATCAATTTGAAAAGGGTATTGATGAGTATGTGGACTTACCTAATAGACTATTAAAAGACCTAGTGAACACTCATCAGATGATCACAAGGTCAAAAAATGGTATATGTAAAGCAAAGGCATTAATGAGAGCACTTGAAGCTAAACCAGCCACAGCCAAAAAAGCTTTAACTATTCCTCAATGGAAACAAGCTATGGATTTAGTGTATGAAGCCTTAATGGACAACAAAACATGGAGCTTGGTGCCTCAACTACCACATATGAATGTTGTGGGAAACAAATGGGTTTTTCGAATTAAACATAATTTAGATGGAACAGTGCATAAGTTCAAAGCGAGATCAGTTGCAAAAGGGTTTCATCAAAAGGCAAGTTTTCATTTCTATAAAACATTTAGTTATGTCATTAAGCCTGCAACAATTCGGTTTGTCTTAACTCTTACTGTAACTATGCATTGGTCTATCAAACAAGTTGATTTCAACAATGCTTTTTTGAATGGAGAACTTCAAAAGGCAGTGTACATGAATCAGCCTAAAGGCTATATTGATAATAACAATCCCAGCTTTGTATGTTAGTTACATAAAGCCTTGTATGGACTCAAACAAGCTCCACGAGCATGGCTTGAAATGTGCTCTTCTTGATAAGGGTTTTGTTAATGCTATTTCATATACTTCACTGTTTACTTTTAAATCTGCAGCTGTTCATATGTTTCTATTGGTGTATGTAGATGATGTTATCATCACAGGCTCAAGTTAACGTGATATTATCTCATTGATGAGTGATTTAAATTCAATATTCTCTCTAAAGGATTTAGGAGATCTAAATTTTTCCTTGGGGTTGGAAGTAACCAGAAATGCAGACAATATTTGTTTGACTTAAATGTAGTGCATACATGATTTACTAACAAAAAGGAAGATGGATACAACAAAAGGTTGTGCAACTCCAATGAGTAGTGGTAAGCAACTGTCTCTTTATGATGGTGATATTTTAGTATCTGAGAAATTTAGAGATGAGAATTAATATTTTTCCATTATCTATTCTGAATGTACACTATTACATTTAAAGTAAATGATGAAATTATAGGAGAAAAACTAGGAAACTAAACCAGAAAGAAATAAAGGTATTAAAGTTGTAATCCCACAATTTTAGGGATTAAATAGGACCTAAAAACTTTCCTAATAATATACAAAACAACTAACAAATCCACAACCAATCAACATAAAGTACAGCTGGAAGGATCATATTTGATTTGGATTATTATCCTAATCAGATCTGTGTATTCCAACACTCCCCCTCAAGCTGGTGAATATATGTCTTCCATTCCCAGCTTGGAAATTATTTCATGAAAACTTCCATTGTTAAGCCTTTTAGTTAAGAAATCAACAAGTTGATCTTCTGAAGGTACATAGGACATACAGATCAGTCCTTCCTTTAGCTTCTCTTTGATAAACTGTCTATCAATTTCGATATGTTTTGTCATGTCATGTTGTACAGAATTATGTGCAATATTAATAGCAGACTTATTATCACAGTATAGCTTCATAGGACCCTGCCACTTAATCTTCAGGTCATCCAATATAATCTTCAGCCATTGTAACTCACAGATTCCTTGTGCTATTGCCCTAAACTCGGATTATGCACTTGATCTTGCCACAACATTCAGCTTTTTACTCCTCCATGTTATTAAATTACTTCCAAGAAAAGTACAATAGCACGTTGTTGATCTTCTGTCAACCACGGATCCAGTATAATCCGCATCTGTATAGGCTTCTAACTTGAGGTCTTGACTCTTCTTAAATAGCACACCTTTCCCTGGACTCCCTTTCAAGTAGTGTAGTATTCGGTGAGCGGCTTGCATGAGTGACTCCTTTGGATCATGCATGAACTGGCTAATTAGACTTACTGCATAAGCAATGTCTGGTCGGGTATGGACAAGGGTAGATAAGTCTTCCTACTAGTCTCTGATACATCTCCCGATCAGGTTCCTCACTTACTGCTCCTAGTTTCTAGTTTATTTCAATTGGAGTAGCCACTGGTTTGCAGCCAAGCTTCCCAGTTTCCTTTAGAAGATCCTGGACATATTTTCTATGTGAGATAAAAATCCCTTACTTGGAGCATGAGACTTCAATTCCAAGAAAATACTTCAGTCTTCCCAATTTCTTTATCTCAAATTATTTTGCCAGACTGATGTAAACTGATGAGTAGGAAATCTACATCAGTATTAGTAGGAAATCTACATGAGGATCTTTTGCTGGACATATTTACTAATACTTTAGTTCCTACTTCTTTCCTTTCAAAACCTAGTGGAATACTCATGTAGATTTCTTCGTCTAGATCCTCATGTAGGAAGGCATTTTTCACATCATATTGTTGGAGCTGCCAATCAAAGTGAGCAGCTAGAGATGGTAAGATTCTCACCATGTTCATCTTAGCTACTGGTGCAAAAGTCTCCTAGTAGTCTATTCCATAAGTTTGAGTGTACCCTTTAGCCACCAACCTTGCCTTGTATCTCTCGAGTGAGCCATCAGTTTTGTATTCCATGTTAAAGACCCATTTGCAGCCTACTAAATTCTTTCCACTTCTGTCAACAATCTCCCATGTCTTGTTCTTTTCCAATGCGTTCATTTCTTCCTTCATTGCATTCCTCCACTCTTCTTTTGACAATGCCTCAGATAGAGTGCTAGGAACAATAATAGTGTCTAAGCTTACAATAAAACTTTTATGGGATGGTGACAATCGCTTAAGTGACACATAGTGAGACAATGGATAAATAGGTTGTTTTGTACATTCTCTGGATCCTTTTTCTAAAGGAAATGGGAAGATCTGAATCATTTTCAAGATTATCAACAATCTGTTCAGTCAAAGGAGGAATAGAACTTACCGTGCTTTCATTCATAAGGCCCGGATTGGTATATTGACTTTGCTTCAGATTAGGAACAGCACTAGATCTTCTTGAATATACCTGAAAAAATCTCTTAGGATCATGAGTAGGAACGGTTTGAGGAAGATTTGAAGTAGACTCGGGTTGAGAAATAGAAACAAATTCGGGTTGAGGAAGAATTATGGGTTCGTGAGGAATAGGATTTGAAGTAGACTAGGGTTGAGAAATAGAAACATATTCAATTTGGGGAGCAGAAACAGAGAACCGAGAGAGTAAATCAAGATCACTAAGATCACTGATTTCAGTATTATTCTTATCTTCCAATGAATTCTCCCCCTGCTGATAAAAATAGGAGAAATATGACTTATTTTCAACAAAGGTTACATCGACTGACATGTAGTATTCCTAAAAGGAGGATGATAGCATTTGTAACCTTTTGGTGTACTTGAATAGCCAAAAAAGACACATTTGATGGCCCGTGGATCTAATTTCCCTCTCTGCTGGTTATTGATATGGACAAAAGAATTACAACCGAAGACTCTTGATGTAAGACCATTGGATATTCTGAAGTTAGGATAGAATTTTGATAGAATCACCATGGGTGTTTGTTGGCCCAAAGTATGTGAGGGTAACCTATTTATTATATAAGTTGCTATGAGAATAACTTCCCCCCAATAAGATTTAAGAACTTTCCCATGAAATAACAAGGCTCGGTTGGTGTTAAGAAGATGGCCATTTTTCCTTTCAGCAATTCCATTTTACTGGAGTGTATATATACAAGAGGACTAGTGTATTATCCCTTCTTTTTGAAAAAATGATGACAACACTTGATTAAAGTAATCTTTAGCATTGTCAGACCTAAAAACTTTAATTTTGGCTCCAAACTGATTTTGTATTATGGAATGAAAGGAAGGAAGAATGGTACTAACATCAGATTTTTGTTTGAGTAAACAGGTCCATGTGACTCTAGTGCAGTCATCAATTAAAGTGACAAACCAGCGAGCTCCTAAGACAATTGGGATGGTTGAAGGTCCCCAAATGTCATTATGGACTAAATCAAAAGGATTAGAACATCGTTTTTTGCTAATAGGAAATGAAACCCGAGTATGTTTAGCAAATTCACAAACATCACAATGAAAATCCTTAATATCCAAATTCTTAAACAAAGATGGGTACGTAACATTTAAAGTTTGAAAAGATGGATGACCAAAGAGAAAATGATGGAGCCAAATGGCTTCTTTATTAGATGTAGTAAGAAGAGACACGGGTAGACTATTTGGGACTCCTCTAGAGACATGTGGTGTTTTAAGAAAATATAGCCCATTCCTGTCCTTAGCAACTCCAATCTTCCTCTCCGAGCCCTTGTCCTAAAAAATACAATATGATGGATGAAAAACCACATGACACTATAAATCTTTAGTGAGTTTCTGGATAGAGACAAGATTAGTTGATAATTTTGGTACATGAAGAACATCTTTAAAAGTGATACAAGGTGTAATTGAAATATCTCCAAGTCTAGCAACAGTGGCAAGTGACCCATTTGCCACTATGATTTTCCTATTACTAGGACAAGGAGTATATTTACTAAACTGTTAGGAAGAGTGGGTCATATGGTCGGTAGCTCCAGAATCTATGATCCAAGAACTTCCCAAGTGGTTGTTTGAGGCATGTAATCCAAAAGAGAATTTAGATTTAACTGAGAGTGCTAGAGAACATGCACTAGAAGGCTTATTAAGAGATTCTAACAAACCTCTTATTCTTTCAATTTCAACCTGATTAAAACTTTCTTTTTGGTACTCTTCCTGATTTCCTTTCTGCTCACTAAAAATAGTTTGAAACTTAGTCAAATGGGCTTGAGAACGTGGTCGATTTGGTTGTGATCCTCAGTTAGAATGTGGCTTATTCGACTGTGCTCCTCGATTCCCCCATTCTTGGCTTGCTGGTTTCCATGCAATTTCCAACATCTCTCATTTGTATGTCTCGGCTTCCTGCAAAAAGTACACTACAAATTATCCCGGTTATTATTCCACTGAGTCCTCTGTGCTTCTGTCTTTTGCTCAGTTCTTGCAATCATTAGTGCTAATCCTTCTAACATCTGTGGCTCAAGCATAACACTCTTTCGGCTTTCTTCTGCTCTAACCAGAGAAATACTCTCTTCCAGTGATGGTACTTCATCCTTGCCTAGTATTTGAACCCTAACCTGGACAAATTTTGAATTAAGACCAACCAGGAAATCATAGACTCTATCCTTCTCTATAAAAAATTTTAAAATAACCGCATCTTCAGAACATTTCATAACAAATACTCAATAATGATCGAGTTCCTGCCATAGATTTTGAAGAGTATTAGCATACTCGGTAACTATTTTCTTTCCTTGCTTTCTCCTTGACTTCGTATATTTGAGCCGCATCACGAGCTTTTGAATACGTCCTTTGAACAGATTCCCAAATATCTTTAGCTGTTGTGAGGAAACTAAATGTATCACTTATGGCTGGTTCCATAGAATCCCACATCCATGACATGATCATAGAGTAAGCTTCATCCCACGCACTAAATCCAGCTCCTCCTGGTTTAGGTCCGGTTCCAAGTAGATGGCTAAGACGTCCCTTTCCTTTTAGATAGGTCTTGACAAATTGAGACCACTTGAGATAGTTTTTCTCATTTAGTTTGTAGGTCACCCTAACATTTTGTAGGTCCCCAGACATATGATTGGATGAAATTTCCTCTAATTTGACAGAGGTTTGAAGAGCAGTGGTTTCAGACATTGAAGCCGAGAAAAGAATGATTATTGTTTACGCAAAGGTGAGGAAAGGGTACAGCAATGAAGGCTGTAATTAAAATCCAAAAATCGAACTATGCTCTGATACCATGAGAAATTTAGAGATGAGAATTAATATTTTTCCATTATCTATTCTTAATGTACACTATTACATTTATAGTAAATGACTAGGAAGAAATTCTAGGAGAAAAACTAGGAAACTAAATCAAAAAGAAATAAAAGGTATTAAAGTTGTAATCCCACAATTTTAGGGATTAAATAAGACCTAAAAACTTTCCTAATAATATACAAAACAGCTAACAAATCTACAACCAATCAACATAAAGTACAGCTAGAAGGATCATATTTGATTTGGATTATTATCCTAATCAGATCTGTGTATTCCAACAGTATCTCCTGAAGAATACAGAAGCATCATTGGAGCATTGCAATATGTAACGATAACAATACCTGAAATAATCTTTTCGATGAACAAGCTAAGTCAGTTTTTGAGTGCTCCTACTACTGGTCACATGGAAGGTTGCAAGAGGATTTTGAGATATCATAAGCATACTATCATCTATGGATTGCACCTAAAAATATGCAACAAACTAGTGTTTCATGGTTTTTCTGACTCGGATTGGGGCAGCAATCCTGAGGACAGAAAATCAACAAGTGGATACTGCATTTATTTGGGTTCAAGCCTTATATCTTGGAGTTCAAGGAAACAACAAGTGGTTTCTCGCTCTCAAGTACATAAGCAAAATACAGGGCTTTGGCTCACATTGCAACTGAATTGGCCTGGTTACAAAGTTTAACAAAAGAACTGGATTTTGTTACGCCTCAACCAATCATGGTGTGATAATATGCGTGCAATAGCAATGGCTTCTAATACAATTCATCATAAGAAGACAAAACAAATTGAGATAAACTTACATTTTGTAAGAGATAAAGTGGTAGATAAAATAATTGAGATTCAGTATGTTCCTACACAGGAGCAGATCACAGACATTTTGACAAACGCTCTTGGCACATAAAGGTTCCAATATCTTAGAGGAAGATTAAATGTTTTGGCTGTTGAAAAGATTGACAGGAAAATAACACATTAGCAAAAAGCTTAATGTCAAGAAAGTTTCTCATTTTCTGTCTGTTTTTCAAGAAAAGTTATCAAGTCAAAATTAAGCAAATCAAGAAAAACTAAGGAGTTATCAAGCCTAGTTAGCAAGTCAAGAAGATTAAGCTAAGACTAGCAAGTCAAGAAGAAACTATAGTCACTCCCTATTTGGTTTGAGGGAGACTATTGAAGAATTTATCCAAAACGACTATTGAGGTTGTGTTTTGATGAGCTGGAGCTTTGTACTACGCCACTATGTTTGTTTTTCTGTTAGCTAAAGTTGTTAGTTGGTTAATTAGGTGCTTTACTATTTCTTAACACTCTTTCTTATCCTGTACTTCCTTATTATAAAAGCTTAAGAATGTCCATATGTTTGTTATGACTGATAATAGAACATTTGAGGAAATATTCAGAGAAAGCTTAGAATCTCTCTCTTCTTCTTCTTCTATCTTAAAGTTAGGTTTTCATTTTCTATTCTTTTAGTTTTTCTACTATATTAATGTTATAAATTAAATGACATGGACTAAACGATTTTAATTCCATATTAACTGAAGATTAAAAAGCCACTTGATTTCACAAGTATAAATAGTGAAGTATTTGTTCCATGATGTAAGTGCAATAAACAATAGAGATACTCTATAGCTATATATTGAAGTTTCATCAACATGGATAAGCATGTATCATAGACTCAAAACCCTTCACATACTCTGCCTTTATAATCAAAGATTCTATAAGTGGTTGTCTAACACTATTGCACAAAACAACTCTTACTGCCATGGTAAGACATCCACATTGCAAATATAATCAGCACCGCAATATCACATTGCATTAAATTTGTGGTATACTGATCTCAAAACAAATATGGGTGTTTATAATACGTAAACAATATCTAATAGCTTGTAATCTTGAGTATAAATAGAAATGCCAATGCCAAAAAAATATGAGAGTACTTTCATTTCTACTTTTCAAGATCTTATAATCGTAAACACTCTGAAACAATTGTAACACAAAATTAGCAATCTTGAAAAATCATTATGCCAAAAACAAAAATAACCTCTCCAAGTTCCTTCATGTCAAAATAGCAGCATAAAATTTATTTTGTCTTCGCTAATAAACCTGTATCATTAGACGCCAAAAGTAAGTCATAAAAATACAATAAACTAACCTTTATATATATGCACTGATCAAATAAATTTACTTTAAAACCATTCTTTGTGGCAACTTCTTCAAATTGTGATTCTTACCAAAAAAAAAAAAAAAAAAAACTTCTTCAAATTGTGATATTATTGTCTTGAGGCATGCTTGCAACTCAAAGTACTATTTTTCTTTTATCGAAAGCTTGTCGAATAAACCATATACGCCTTCATATAAAACTCTATTTGATCATCAAAGTCTCCCTTGGTTTTATAAACCCATTCGCATACTACCAAAATGCATGAGTGTGAACTACTTATGGCTTCCTTATAAGTAACTGGATCTGTTTCACCACTTATATCAATAATTCATGAACCTACAAAATATATGTATCTATAGTCATCCAGTATAACTAAATTTCGAACTCTCTGTGATCTACCCAAAGGTTTATAAACATTCGTTTTATTTGGAACATCTTGTTCTTTCTCAATGCATACTGTCTGATCAACCATTGGTTCTTCAACTATCAAATCAATAATATCTTTAACATGAATATTAACATTGGAAATATATACACATTTTTCTCTTGAATTCAAGCTCCATTGTAAACATGTTCTCAAGATTGGTTAGCCTCCTCTAACTTGTCATCTTGTTTCTTCTTTTATTGTTCCTTTAGCTTCCAACAATTTGTCACCTTATGTCCAAATTTATTGCAAAAATGACACATCAAAGAAAGTTTTGTTCACACTAGCTGAAAAAGCTCCAACTTTGTTCCCTTTTGACTTGGCATCAAAATTCTTCTTCTTATTATTTGGCTTGAAAAATTGTCGTTTCCTTGGAAGAATCCTTTTGGCTGGTCTCGTTGATTGGTGATTAGATTGGTAACTATAGCACAGTCATAGATTTATTCAACTTAATATCAACATCGTCCTTGACAAGAATTGCAGTCTACTCCTTTAAACTACATTCATCTTTCATGGTATTCAGAATCAACCTAATATTGTCAAACTATATGGGAAGGCTCCTCACACTCTGAACACCACTATACATAAAAAACACTAAGCTTAGTCTTGTTCAAGAGATCCAAGTAATGATACTTCTCATTCATGTCTGTAACAAAACAACAAAGAACAGAATATATTTTTGATAATTCATTCAAGAGTGAATAGGTATATATATACATCTTCTAGGTAGCTAACTATGGTAAGTATATTAACCTAATTAATCTCTTAACAATAAGCTAATCAATCTCCTAACAATTAGCTTCTATACAAGGTAACTATATAATTACAGTTGTAACACTCCCCTCAAGCTGGACCATAGATGTTAATCATTCCCAGCTTATTACAAAAATAGTCCACTTGTAACGACCCGACCCTTAGTATCTCAATTTTTTCAGCAGTGTTGACCAAGTTCGACCGGAATAATACATAAGAATTGACTTTTATTGCATAGCGTAGATTTCTTTGATACGAGTCTGTAGACATGTGGCAATAAAAAGTTATGAGCTTTCAAAGTTAGAAGATCATACTGGTTTTTCCTGAGCGAGTCCCGAGTCCGTCCCGGGCTATAAATAGCCCAAGACCGGTTGATGATTCATTTAGACGACCTATTTCTCTCTCTCCTCACCCAAGCAGACAGCCATCTATGAGCTCTAAATCGACCAAACTCCGGGGGTGTATTGTGCCCATGGCACCAGAGATGATTATTGCCATCCCCCTTGATGCATGTGTATTCATTGTACGGATGTGAGATTCCCACATAGGCCTTTCGGGACACTGAAATGTTACATGAGTTTCCCCCTTCCCTGCTCTGCAATACCTTGGGATGTAACACCCCGTCCCGGGAAAGGATTAAAAAATTCTCAAATTTGACCAAGTTTGACCGTAAGTGGGCCTGTAGTTGACTTTTTTGTGCTTTTAGTTTTGTTTTGACTATGGTACCGTTGCGTAGAGCTAGTCGATACGAGTTCGTAGACTAGTAGTACGCTCAATTTTGATTTAAGACCGAGAAGTTATAGTTAAAACAGTGATAGGGGCATTTTGGTAATTTGCTAAGGTAAGAGTGAGAAATTACTAAACTGCCCTTACTCCAGTTTTTTTAAATTTCCAGAAGGGTCTGGAAGGCCCGCGGGATGCCGGTCCCCTTCCCCCCCCCCAGGTGCAACCACCCGTGCCCCTCTTCCCTTCGCGGCAACGGCCAATTTTCCGGCCAGATTGGGCCGAAAACTACCTGGGATGTGGAACTGGTGGTCCCCTCTCCTCACCGCACAGGTGACTGCCCGTAGAGACGCCATGATTGCTGGAAATCATGAGAAATCCGGTGAGCTTCCTCAACTAAAATCGCCGGATTCCGGCCGTTACTGACAGACCCACTGCTCGGAAAAGATAGCATGGGTCCTCTTCTCTCTTTCTCCACCGAGTGCTGGCCGTGAAGCGCCGTGAATCGCCGTAAATGACGAAGGGACCGGCGGGCTCGATTCTTCCCTGATAGCCGGATCCCGGCGGTTTCCGGTCATGGAGCCGGTTCTTTCCCCCTCTTCTGGGCCTCCTGAGTCTCATTCCGGTACCCGTTCGCCTCAAATCTCATTCGTTCGGACAGTATGAACGGAGGAAGCTCGGCCGCCACTTTCTGGCCATTTTTCGGCCACCGCTGACGGCGGTTTGACGAGGTAAGTCCACAGTTGTATCCTACTCTATTCAAGCTTCGTTTTGATATATAATTCATGATTTTAAGTGAGTATTGGAATTAACCGGTCTTGAGCAGTGTTGTAAATAACGGTTAAAATATGAATTATGGATGATTGGTGATATAGATACGTGTGTAGTTGTGTTTTGGAGTTTGCTGTAGAATGAATTGAGATGCTGAGATTTTAGGATTGATTGTGTGATTGAATTTCTTAATTATTGATAACGGTTTCAGAATATATTATATAATCGAAATTACCATGGTTGTGAACAATTCTGTGAACTAAATACGTATGTGTTACAGCCAATTTGTGTGATCATCGCTATGTTGAACGTGTATGTGGATTTGATTATATGAATTGTTATGGAAACTGTGGATGGTGAGGCAGATGGTGATGTGGATGGTGATGTGGAGATAAAGGATCATGATGATGATTACATTTATGCCACGATGCCTTAGGGCGAAGGATCGTGATGACTGGTTGTTCTATTATGTGAAGTTAGAATTGTTAAGAAATAATGTGTGATAATTATATATTATGTTATTTCTCTAGAGTAAATGCATAATATATGGGTATAGATGAGAACTGCTTGGGCGAGAAATTTTTGCCGCCAAGCTATGTATATTATTATTTGTTAAATGTATTTGAAAAGCATTGAGGGAGTTAAAAGTGTTTATGATATATTAAGTGAGGAGCGTGTGCTGAGTTTATTGATGTGATGGGCAGTAGCATACTTGGTGTAAATATGCTTTAAAGAACTACAGGTAGCTTGATCCCTAGCAAAAATGATATGTAGGCAGCTCAGTCTTCATACTGAGTCCAGCTACGAATTATATAATTTTTTACATTAGTTTGACTGGGATATGTGTGCTGGTAGTTGGAATTGTATAAGAATGTTTTCTTTGCAGGAATTGCAACTATTTGTATTTGGGGATGTTGTTAAAACAGACGAGATGCTGTCGAAATTTTTAATAAAATTTCTGGTAGTATAGAGTTTCCCTTTTGTTGAATTTTATTTATTAAGAGCTTGGTAGGAATAAAAACTGCTTATTGGCTTAATGGAAATATTAAGTCATGCAGTCAGGATCCAAGTGGAACGGGTCCTGTCATGGGAAGCCAAAGACCATCGTATGACAATAGGCTTGCGGTATGATTGGGTATATAAGTACTGAAGAGTAAAGTATTTTTAAGCATTCATCTCTGTGAGCATTTGATATATTTATTCTATTATGTATGTATATGCATGGACACAGATTTAAAAGATCAAAGTCACAAATTATCTTATGAGTATATAGTGTATGATCTATATACTATACAATGCATATGTATGTATATCAAAGTTATGCGTTAAAGAAATGAAAATAGGATTTTGTGATATATTTTGCAAACAGAGGACTTTTCAAAAGAGTGAATGTGAGGTTTCAAAATAGTTATAGTTTCGAATACTTTCTTTTTATCCACTCATTGAGCTTGTCTCATAGTTGCTTAAATACGTCCCCTTTAGGCTGCTGTTGTTCCTGCTTACACCGCGTCTGCATCTCGGATCTACTAGATGTCCTTCCCTTCAGCTATTTTGATGTATTTCTTCTATCTTTGTATCAGACTACTTTATTATATGAGACTTGATGTATTATGAGACTTATATTTACCCTATGTTAGACGCTCTGATGAGACTTATTATCTTTTATGTGTTTTATATCATATAATGTTTATGGATCAGTCATTCTTTTTAGTGTTGTTGTTCCTTTTGTTAGGGAGATTTCATTGTGCTAAGTCTGGGTTAGTACAATGGCGTTGCCCTAGGCAGGATTGTCCCGTGTGTCTTGGCCAGACCTCGAGTGCAGTCCTGTCAACCACTCAAGTACCATTCAAAGCCTTTGTAAGTAAATCAGCAAGTTGGTCCCCTATTCTCACATAACCAATAGAAATTAAGTTATCTTCAATATTCTCACGAACAAAGTGACAATCAACCTTTTTGTGTTTAGTTTTTTCATGATATACTGGATTTGAGGTGATATGAAGAGCAGCTTGATTATCACACCAAAGTTTTGCTGGCATTGAGTGTTTTAATCCAACTTCAGTCAAAAGATGATGTATCCACATAATCTCACATGCGGATTGTTTAACTTTCCAACTATCCTTCTATACCTCTATTGGTCATCCAATGGATCACCATCATCTTTTGTAAGATGCAAATTGGGAACCATTGGAGTTCTGCAAGGCTTGGCTGCCAATTTTCCAGTTTATGCTAGTAGCTCAAGAACATAATTTCTTTGAGACAGAAGAATTCCTTTCTTGCTTCTTGTTATCTCTACTCCCAAGAAGTATTTTAGCTGACCCAAATCTTTTGTGTGGAACTTGGTATGCAGGAATGACTTAAGAGAAGAGATCCCCGCATAATCACTTCCTATGATGACAATATCATCAACATAGACAACAAGAATAATTATGCCAGCTGCTGATTGTTTGTAGAAGACTGAATGATCACGTTTGCTTTTCTTCAACCCAAACTGTTGGACTACCTCACAAAACTTCCCAAACCAAGCACGAGGACTCTACTTTAAACCATACAAAGATTTCTTTAGATGACAGACTTTCTCATACTCCCCCTGAGCAACAAAACCAGGAGGTTGCTCCATATACACTTCCTCTCGAAGATCTCCATGCAAGAAGGCATTCCTAATATCCAACTGGTGCAAAGGCCAGTTTTGAGATGCAGCAATGGAGATGAATAGGCGAACATAAATGAGTTTGGCAACTGGGGAAAAAGTATCAGAATAATCCACACCATAAGTCTACGCATATCCTTTAGCAACTAATCTAGCTTTAAGTCGAGCCACAGAGCCATTTGCATTACATTTAATTGCAAAGACCCATTTGCATCCTATAGCTTTCTTACCTTTAGGTAAATCCACTAACGCCCAAGTGTGGTTATCATGGAGAGCTTGTATCTCCTCAAGCATAGCATCATGCCATCCAGGATGACTGAGGGCTTCTTTAACTGTCTTAGGAATAGAAAAAGAGTCTAGGGAAGCAACAAAACAACTAGATGAAGGGGATAAGTGATCATAGGAAACAAAATTAGCAATGGGATAAGTAGTTTGAGGAAGGGTACATTGGCGTTTACCTTTGCAGAGACTAATAGGCACATCAAGATCATTTGGAGGTGGATCAGACAAAGAAGGGACATCAAGATCACTTGGAGGATCAAATGACGAAGGAATTAGTGCAGGACATGTATCATTAGTCTCTTAGCGCCTGGAGTAGTGAAAAATAAAATAGGTGGTTTGGGGGGAACAGACTACTCTGCAGAATATTTGTTTGTATCCGGACCATCCTCTGTTTGTTTAGTAGGTGGCATCATATAGACTAACCATTATGATTCCTCCCCCTAACTCGGAGGTGTGGACAATGAGGAAAAGAATGAAGTTTTCTCATAGAAAACCACCTCATTTGAAACCAAGTATTTGTTGAGCTCGGAAGAGAAGCACCGATAACCCTTCTGAAGACGAGAATATCCCAAAAAGACACATTTCAAGGCTTTAGGATCTAATTTAGTAACTTGAGGCTTTACATGATGAACATATCATGTACTACCAAACACTCGTGGCTCCACTGGAAATAATGACTTGTTAGGAAAGAGAACACTATAGGGAACATCACCACCAAGAACTGAAAAAGGCATGCGATTTATTATAAAACTGGCTGTGGAAATAGCATCAGCCCAGAATGGCTTGGGAACTTTCATCTGAAATAGCAAAGCACGAGCAGTCTCAAAAAGATGCCTATTCTTCCTCTCAGCTACCCCATTTTGAGAGGGTGTATCAACACAAGAAGATTGATGAAGCTGCCATGTTGAGTCATGAAATTTTGAAAAGTTTTTTACATGTATTCTTTAGCATTATCACTTCTTAATATATGGACAGAAGTATTGAATTGAGTTTTAATTTCAGCACAGAAAGCAGAGTAAAATGTGAAAACAACTCAGAACAATTTTTCATAAAATAAAGCCAAGTCATTCGAGAAAAATCATCCACAAAAGTAATAAAATATCTAAACCCAGTTTTAGACAAAACAGGACAAGGTCCCTAAATATCTAAATGAACTAATTGAAAAGAAAATGCAGCTCTTTTATTATTTCTAGGTCTTAACGAGCTACGATGATGTTTGGCAAAATGACAAGACTCACACTTTACTAAGGTTACATCATGAAATTGGGGACACAATTTCTTCAAAGTAGGTAGAGAAGGATGTCCCAACTGACAATGTGCTTCAAATGGAGAGGTGACACTGGAGCAAGCAACAGAACGAGGTACCCATGAGACCAGAACATAGAGACCATCAGATACATGTCTTTTACCAATAATTTGCTTCGTCATAAGATCCTGAAGTGAGCAATGATCGGGAAAAAAAAAGATAGAACACTTTAGGTCTCTAGTAAGTTTGCTCACAGAAATCAAATTAAAAGCAAAAGTGGGTAAACTAAGCACATATGACAAGGTAAGAGAAGTAGGTTGGACAGTTCCAAAACCCTCAATGTTATAGGTTGACCCATCAGCAATGGTTATTCAAAAATGTGATTTATGTGACTTGAAACTAGAAAATGTGTTGGGATTACCTGTCATATGATATGTGGCACCAAAATCAATAACCCATCTGTTTAAAGAGGAGATAAGACATGTGTTACCTGTGTCAGCAACATCAGTGACTGGAGTGGGCTCTTTCAGAAGATCCTGATATTATGCACACTCATCAGCTGAGATTGTAACAGTCTGTGCAGAGGATGAATTGGTAGTAACAACATTAGTCGTTGGAACCTTCTGATTGCGGTATCGCAATTTCTTGCAATTCTTGCAATACCGCTTACTATGACCAGGTTCTTTGCAGTAATGACATATAATGTCATTGTTTCTTTTAGCTACAGGTGGACCCCCAATGTTAGATGGCTTCCTCCCAAAGTCATTTCCTCTTCTAGCAACTAGTAAATTAGGCTGAGGAGATGGAGTACTTTTTGTAGGAAGAACCCTGCTAAAAACTTCCTGAAGAGAATTGATTTCAGGATCAGAAAGAATCTAAGATTTGGCAATCTCAAATTCTGATGGGAGACCAGCAAGAAAACTCATTATTGCCATTTGTTCTCGCTGAGTTTGCTGCACTTTGACATCAGTACTAAATGGTAACAAAACATTTAGTTCTTCATAAGTTTTCTTAAATTCCATAAAATAGGCAATAAGAGATTGAGCCTCCCTCTTAGCACAATAGAAGGCTTTATAAACCGCATACATTCGGGATACATTCCCTTTGCCAGAATACAAAAATTCCAAATAATCCATCAATTCTTTGACAAATTCACAATGATTAACCAAGCCAAGTACTTCATGATCAATAGAATTTGTAATTTGCAAAAATAGACGAGCATCATCTCTAAGCCAGGTATGTTTAGTAGTATCAGTAGGCGGTTCATTACTTAAGTGATCATCCTTATCAACACTACGAAAATAAATTCTAATTGTTTTACTCCATTCAAGATTGTTAGAACCATTTAGTTTGTGTTCAGTAACTTTAGACATAGCTGGTACAATTTCATAGACAAAATTCTTATTATCCATTATTCAATACGAGAGATAAAGCAGTGTCTAAGACCAACTAACCAAGAGATTAAACCAGCAAACAAGTAGAGGAACCAATCAACTGAGAAAGACAAAACCAAACCTCTTTCAAATGAAGTTGGACAACCAGATCAACACCAGGGGTAGACCAGAAGTGGTGCTTCAACGCTGAAGTAGAAACCGGACTCTGAGAAGTTAAGCCACGCGCTCTCACGCGCCGGCGTGTGAATAATGCCAAAAATGGACAGCGGCGCGTGTGACTCACTCGCAGAAGCTCTCGTAGCCGAACTTCGGGGAATGGCCGGGTTTCTAGTGCCACACCTCCCTAACGTGGCGGTGAGACAAAATAGACACTAAAAAAAATAACCCAAAAAAGAGGAACAATATCCTCGGTGCAAACCCAAAATACCCAAAATCTGAATAATTAGCCTTTAGGCTCTAATACCATGTAACAAAACAACAAAGAACATAATATATTTATGATAATTCATTCAAGAGTGAATAGGTATATATATATACATCTTCTAGGTAGCTAACTATTGTAAGTATATTAACCTAATTAATCTCCTAATATTCAGCTAATCAACCTCCTAACAATTAGCTTCTATACAAGGTAACTATATTATTACAGCTGTAACAATGTTAAACTTAACAACTTTCTTGCCAATTTCATCATAAAAGTCAAATAGATTACCAAAGTTTTCTTCCATTTTGGGTATCCAATTTCCATCATGGAAGTTATGGCAAAATACTAGTTTTCGAAATCTTAAAAGTGCTCAAAAGACACCCCACTATACACGCCTAACTACAAGAGTAAAAAAAGGTAACCAAAGATGAATATGTATGTATAAAGCTTGGAAGTTAGATATTTATAATGGCTTTGAAAGTTTTAAAGATAAAACTAAATCTATTGTTTTGAGTGGAGTCTTAGTAGATGATTAATGGTACTGCTTAATGATTATTCGTTTAGTAATAGTCATGGCATGCATGATTCACTTAAGCCATGTCATAGACCCTCTCTTTATATGCAATCTAGATTTCAAAATCTTAAAAGTGCTCAAAAGACACCCCACTATACATGCCTAACTACAAGAGTAAAATATATATACATATATATATATATATATTGGAAAAAAAATAGTCTACAAAGGTCTGTTTGAGACGTTTGAATTTACTGGATTGTACTGAACTATTTTAAGTTGTCCCAACACAAATTTAAAGTACTCTATTGCAGTCCAGCATCCCAATGATGCTTAAAATCTCCAACGATTATAAGTTAGAGTCTAATTTTTGTTGTATTTGTTTCATGAGACAGGGTATCATAAGTGAAGAAAAAGTTGACTCCTCCAACATACCAACTTTTAACCCGTCTCTCCAACAAATGGAAGCGTTTGTGAAACGAAATGGATGTTTCAGCAATAGAAATAATGGAAAGCCTACCTCAAGAGAAGCCACAACCCGAGTTCTTATCGTCTATCATAAGAGCTTGCTCGGAGGGATTGATAGAGCAGCATTTTGAATATGAGAATTTGGATGAGCTGTATTATTTATTTTGCAAGAAATGTGAAAAGTCATTCTCTAGCTTTGAGCCAGAGGAAGAAATGAGTCTATTTGTTCTGCTCAAACGCATGGGAATAATTAAGGAGAACATTATTGTTATGTCGTTTAGTTTAATTAGGAGAAATGTTTTTGTTTTTATTTTTTAATTTCAATATTTCAGACTGAAACTTTTAAGCAAGAGAGGATATGAGTTAAACAGATAGGATTATCCAGAGTTTTCTCATCTGTTCTTAGAGCTAGTTTGGAGGGATTTACAGAGAAACATGCATTTTGCAGATGAGATTTTAGAGGAGCTGTTTGATTTATTTTTCCAGAAATTTGAAGAAATACTTGTTTAGTACTCAAACTCATAGTATATATGAGTAGAAAAATCTTTATTTTATTGGCCACGCTGTGTAGTGTAAGAAATAGATTTCACTATTTAAGTCATATTTTTCTTAGTATTATCTATATATAATATCTCTGATGGAAACTGACTGCATAATTTATGAAAACAAGTGATTAGTACAGGTTTTTGTTCTTTTATTTATGGAAACGCTAGCAAGTTTGTCGGTTTGAAATACTGGACTCATTGGATTGGACTTGATTTTTTTATATTTTTATTGGATCAAATTTAAAATAGTTCAGTCTAATCTGTTGCAATTTAATAACTCAAACTGACACAAATGATAGCATTTCATCAAAATGATCTCTTGTTAAATTTTATTAGAACAAAATTGTAAATTTTACAAAATGAGACTAAAAGATATAGGAATAACCTTTAATTATTTAACCATATATGTAGTCCCATTCTCCTAGAAAATAGAGCCTAGTATAATATTTTCCTATATATATATGTGTGTGTCTATATATAAATAGTTTTGATCTGTTAGTAACTTAGTTCCTATTTTATATTGGACAGTTAGTGATGCGGTAAGTGTTAACAAATCAAAGCTATTATATATATATATATATATATATATATTTATATTTATAGAGTTGTTTCATGAGACTGCAGGGTATCATAAGTGAAGAAAAACTTGACTCCTTTTAAATTATCAATTTTTGATGCACCTCTCCTACAAGTGGAAGCAACTGAGAAACGAAATGGATGTTTCAGCTAGCATAGAAATAATAAAGAGCCTACCTCAAGAGAAGCCAAAACCAAAACAGTTCTTGTCTACCATGAGAGCTGGGAAGGAGGGAATGATCGAGCAACATTTTGGATATGAGATTTTAGAGGAGCTGTTTGATTTATTTTGCAAGAAAATGCCAAGAATAGTTCTCTAGCTCTAAGCAGGAGATAGAAATCAGTGTTTTCATTTTACTCAAACGCATATATAACAGTTAATTAGAAAAAATGTGGTTTTTTAGGAATAAGCAAGGAGAGCTTTATTCTTTCTTTCTTTATTTTCTTCTTTTTTTTAAAGTTTAATTAAGGAAAACATTTATTGTTGATGCTGTGGAGATCAATTATCTATTATACTAACTTTGATAACTTTGACAAATTGCTGGGCATAATGTTTGCATTTTTGCATAAATTTAGACAGCCTTGAAAGAGTAACATGTATACAAGATTTTAGAAAATTTGCTAAAATAGGTATTAGTGCATGCTGTTGGATATAGTTTTGAAGAACTTATGAATGTCTCTTTGTAACTCTCAATGTCATTAACATTGTAACTCCTCTGCTGAATATATTTTGTGGAGAAACTATGTAATTAACGCGTCATTTAATATCCACAATTTGGCAAATTATCACAAACAAGCAGATCTAAAAGCTAGCTGCCAAGAGAAAACAGAGAGATGGAAGAACTGGTTACAGCTCCAATGAATGGAGGATCTGGCCTCTATAGCTACACCAGAAAGTCAGCCTTTCAGGTGTATATTCTCCACAATCTCATTTTAATATATATTTCATTACAGGTTTTAATCCAAAATGTTTTTCTACAAGTTTATAAAAAAAATCTGAAAATATCGTCACTAAAAATAAACTATCCGTGATTAAAAATTCAGATTTTTCACTAATAATATGTTTTTAGTGACAGACTTTATTTAAAAAAATAAAGATATACTTATTTTAGAATTTTCATATATATATATATATATAATTTGAGGCAAGGTTCATGTTTTACATTGAAATGTTGAAATCGCAAATTGTCACTTTCTGGTTTTCTGATTTGGCTGTTCCATATTCTTTAGGGATATAGAAAAGCTAATAGGTAACCAAAAGTCCTATTTAAATTTTCAGAGAAAAGCTACAGAGGCTGCAAAAGAACTAATCAACAAGGGAATTGCTGAGAAACTTGAAATCAATAACTTTTCTTGTTTAAAAACCTTTAGCATGGCTGATTTGGGTTGCTCAACTGGACCTAACACATTCTTGACTGTGCAAAACATAGTTGATGCTGTGGAGCTCAAGTATCGAAGCCAAGGACGTCTCGGTTCTCAACAACTTCTTGAGTTCCAAGTCTTCTTCAATGATCACATCTCCAATGACTTCAACCAGCTTTTCACATCTCTTTCTCCAGAAAGAAGATACTTCCCATCGGGCGTGCCAGGCACTTTCCATGGTCGCTTGTTTCCCAAGGCATCTCTACACTTTGTCAACTCTTCTTATGCTGTGCATTGGCTTTCTAGAGTGCCAAAAAAGGTGGTGGACAAGACGTCTCCTGCTTGGAACAAAGGGAGTATCCACTACTCAAAGGCTTCAGATGAGGTTTACAGGGCTTATGAAGAGCAATATATGAAGGACATGGAGAGATTTCTAAATTCTAGAGCACAAGAAATTGTGTATGGTGGACTTTTGGCCCTTGTTCTTCCAGGCTCCCCCAATGAAAAGCACTACTCTGAAGCTTTTATGAGCAAGACAATACATATTTTGGGATCTTGCTTGGTGGAAATGGCCAAAAAGGTAACCAAAGATTACCCCCTTTTTCTAAGTACTAGTCTAGATTTTGAGAATCAAAAGGTGATCATCAAAAGGCCCCTCACTACAAAAAGTTAATATCAACTGCAACAAATGTTAACCACAAGAAAGTGTTGTTATTATGCTGGGGCCAAAAACCCTGTGGCTAAAAACTTTTAGCCACTACATATTTTTTAGCTAAATCTAAATTTTGTGGTAAAAAATGGTTTTATCCAGAACAATTCGCTGTGGCTAAATAGTTGGTGGAAAAGGAAAGAAATAAAAAAAAACGTTCTTTTTGCAGTGATGGCAAGCAATAAGATTACAAAAATGGAGAAAATAGTCACTGTAATATAAATATATATTTTATTTTGGTAAACAAATGTTAATTTTACAAAATGACAATTAAAGCTATAATAAAAAAAAAAATAAAACGTGTTGAATTACCATTAATCACAAAGCGTAAGCCGGTAGGAAGTGACCCGTTTAGGCCCATATATGTAGATTTTCAGTCCGTCTCGTTTTTGAGTTCATTTTGGGTCCGTTTATATATTTTTGTATTTAGATGGAGCTGTTAAGTTTTGAACTTATAACCACTAAATCTTTGGCTATGAAACCAATTGAATTATCATTTATCCAGAAGTGGATTATTATATATTTTATATTTATCTCTATTATAACCCATATTTTTAGACACAAAGTGATAGCAAAAGAAAATTAACATTTTACTTTGAAAAAAATATAAGATAAATCACCTAACTTGAATATTTTATATAAGATATGCCTACTTAACTGAGACATACACATTTGTTCTTGTTGCTTTTTCTCCATGAGACTACAGGGTATGATAAGTGAAGAAAAAGTTGACTCCTTTAACATACCAACTTTTCATGCATCTCTGCAACAAGTGGAAGTGATTGTGAAACAAAATGGATGTTTCAGTGTAGAAATGACGAAGAGCCTGCCTCAAGAGAAGCCAAAACCCGAAATGCTATCGTCTACCATCAGAGCTAGCTTGGAGGGAATGATAAAGCAGCATTTTGGATATGAGGTTTTAGACGAGCTGTTTGATTTACTTAGCAAGAAATGCGAAGAATTATTATCTAGCTTTGAGCCAGAGATAGAAATCAGTCTATTTGTTCTGCTCAAACGCAAATATAACATGAGACAGAGGGACTGGGAAAAGGAACATTTTGGAGATGTGACTTTAGTTTCTTAAACAAACAGCAAGTGTAAAACCAATTTAAAAGATTTGGATTTGTTATGGTAGAGATGCTGCGAAAAATTGTTGTGCTTAATTAATTAATTTTTTTTCTTATATATATCATTGAAAGTCCTTTGGGAATTACTTATACAATATTTTATAACCATGTTAATAACCTTCAACTGCCATGGATAATTTTTACAACAAAGTTCTTCTAACTGGGAGGTAGGACAAACCCAAGGCATTCTAAATCTGAAAACTTGGCGCTGTTCCATAAGCAACTATTTTAAATCATGTCCAAATTTAGTACGAATCATTCTTTTTGAAAAATTAGGTGGTCTTTTTAGATGATAGTTGTTCGGTTCTCATTGGCCCAAAATTTCAAATTCTTAAAAGTTATATTAATGAACAACTTTAAAATGTTAGGCCAGGGGAACCAAACATGTCATATTAACTGAACATGCCTAAAATTAATAGTTTGCTATAAGATACTATACAAATCTAAATGGAAAAAATTGATAGTCTAAAAAAGATTTTGATCGTGTAAGTAGAAGATCTCTTAATTAGTATAATTTAATTGTATTACATGGGCGGGTTGAGTATAGGGATTATCCAGCATTGTATTCGATTATAACAAGTCTAATACAATTAAATAATACTAATGAAGAGGTCTTCTACTTAAACGACCAAAATTTTCTTTACACTATCAATTTTTTTCATTTAGATTTGCATGGTATCTTATAGCAAAATATTAATTTTAGACATGTTCAGTTAATATGACATGTTTGGTTCCTCTAGCCTAACATTCTAAAGTTGTTCAGTAATATAATTTTTAAGAATTTGAAAATTTGATCCTATGAGAACCGAACAATTATCATATAAAAAGACCTTTTAATTTTTCAAAACGAAAGGTTCTTACTAAATTCGGACAAGTTAAGAAACTGTAGATGCAAAAAACCCATATATATTTTTTTGCTACACTAAGTGTTGAACCATAAATAAAATATGGAGTTTATTCAATTTTAGTATTTGATTTATTCAAATGTTATTGTTAAATATTTGATAAAATTCAATTGTCCCCCGTTGCTTATAAATAAAATTGCTTTGGATTTTGTCAAGTATAAATGGGTGGCATAGAAATTGAAATTGGCAAGAGTCCCACATTAAAAAAGCAACAAGCGTCCTTGAAGCTCCACCTTTATAAATAAAAGTTTTATCAACATTTGAAAGGATTTCTCAATTAATATACAACTACAATATAGACTACTTAGTTAATTCTCTTTAGAATTTACTTTAGCTAGTTAAGTGTTCTTAGTTGAACTTTTATTTTAAAGTCCTCCGATCTTGAAGTCATTTGTAACATTTTAATTATATTGTTCTCTATAATTAATACAATAATTTGAGTAGTTTGATTCAATTGGCGCATATTATCATTTCTTTAAATTGTTATAGGTTTGAAGTGTCACACTCACCCACTAGGAGACGACAGATAGTTAAGATTTATTCCAACATATCTTTTTGGCACGCCCAATGGGACAACAATTTCGACTGCGGATATGGTGCAGACTCGTTCAAAGACTCAGAAATCCAACACCCACGGCAGCATTACCAGCCGAAACGTGTCGAATGAAGATGGTCAGGAAGTGGAGGCCAGCAAGGCTCCGAATGCGATGGAGATGGCCACCAAGGAGTTTATCCGTGAACTATCCTAGGAGCTGAGGGAGAATCACAGAAATATGGAGACATTCCAGGAGACCCAGCATCAGATGTTGTAAGGCATCATGGAATTGTTGCGCCAGCAAATGCAGATGACCCAAGCTGCATCAAGTGGTGCAAGGCTGACTAACGGCCAGAAGGAACAATAGGTGCAGGTCTTCCAGGCCGTACCCAATGACAATTCACCAAGAACTAAGGCACCAGCCTTTCAGGCCAAGTCTAATGGAAATGATGCAATGATGATTATGCCTGAACGGCAAGTCCAACCTTACATTCTCCCACCGGCCAAGAACCATGCTCAGCCGGGGGCATGCTGACAACCAAGGCCAGAAAGTGAGGGATGGTTAGGAAGAATAGATGACACAAGCTTTCCAGGCTGTACCCAGCGTACATGGAGGGAGAGTAGACATCCATACATATGTTAACATGCCAGCTCAGAACCAAATTCATGGTGGAGGACATGCGAAGCACTTTGGACAAAACTTTAAGAATGGACACTATGAGGCTTAAGCCTATCAAGCAAACTTCCATGCTCCGGCAAGGAGGAATGGACAAAATTGGATGAACAACAGCCAAGGCATGGATAGGAAGGCCGTCGAGACCATCATCCAAGAGATTATGGGTCCTGCATTCAGAAGAACTGGACACTCATCTTATACGAGGCCTTACCTCGATGTTGTTGACCATATTGAATTTTCTAGAGGATTCAGGTTTATTGACTTCACCCTATTTTTTGGCAAGAGAGACGATCCACCGTGGAGCACATAGGCCACTTCACTATCCAGTGCGAAGAAGCAGCAACCAGTGATTTTCTAAAACTGTGACTATTTGCTAATTCTTTGACACGTCCAGCTTTCATTTGGTACATCAATTTGCAGCAAAACTCGATCAATAGCTGGCAAGAATTGGAGCAGAAGTTCCATGAACAATTCTACAGGATTGAGCCAGAGATCTCCATGGTTGACTTATCAAGTCTGTGATAAATGGAAGGAGAGTCAGTACAGATGTTCATAGCTCGATTCAAAAAAGCGAGGAACAGATGTCACTTGGACATACCAAAAAAGGAGTTCGTCAAATTAGCACAAGGCGGACTAAGCTATAAGCTCCATAAGAAGTTTGAGGAGACGGAATTCCCTGACTTATTTGAGTTGGTCTCTCGAGCCACTCGGTATGAATGCATCTTGAAAGAGGAGTACCAGAGGAAGAACTTGTCTAGATGGTCATATTACAATGACCTAAATACTGAAATTCACTTTGTGGAGGCTGAGGACCAAGAAAATGTAGATGGAACTGTTGAAGTGGACGTGGCAGAGGTAGTATCCACTAGTCCATACATTTGCAAAGCTCTTGCTAGGCTAATAAGGAGCCAAAAAGTTCTATAGCTAGTGATGGACACAGGGAAAAATTGGGTCGAACCGGAGAAGGTCTACAGTTTCGACATCTCCAAAGCTACTCAGATTTTTGACCACCTGCTGGCCGACAAGGTAATTAAATTACCTGATAGCCATATCCTGCTAACAGTTGAAGAGATGAAAAAGAAGTCATACTGCAAATGACATGGCATGTGGTCTCATTAGACTGTCAATTGCATGGTCTTCAGGAATGCTATCCAGATGATGATTGACAAATGACCATTAAAGTTCCCAGAAAAAGGAAAGGAGATCATGCAAATGGACAACAATCCTTTCCCATCGGTCAAAGTGAACATGGTTTCAGCCAGCATCTTAGACTTGATGAGACCTAGGATCACGGTAGACTTCAGACAGATATCAAGCAGACGAGCATGGAAGAAGGACGTCAAGCTTGGAGAGGAGTATTCAGCTCAAAAGGCCGAATCACTGGCGATGTTGCTTAGTACCTGGTGTAGGCATGAATCCAAAGAGGAAGGAAATAGGCATCCTAGAAGAAGTCAAAACATGTCCAAGCCACCGATAGAAAGTCAAAGCCAAAAATTAGTGTTACAAAGCTTAGGTCTAAGGATGCAGAACGGAAGTGGAGAACGGAACAGCCAATGCCAAGGTGATCAAGCCAAGCTGAGAATCCATGTCATTTTTTCCAAGGAACGCAGGACAAGATTTGTTTGGCAGAAGATCGAGAAGTCGAAGACTTTTAAGCCACCTGCTATGGAGGTAGATCATTGGTATCATGCAAGATATAAGTCTTATCAGCTGCTTGCCAGGCCCAGAAGAGGTGGATGCAACGCCAACATACCAAAAGTGAGACAATAATTGCAGCTCCATCAGGAAAGATAAAGGATGGTATAGTGTTATCTCGACGACCTAAAAGGAAGACTTGAGATCGCAGCTTTAGCCCAGAAAATCAATACCTTATCTGGAGCTCCACGAATGAAAAAACCCGTAAAACGATGTATCAGAAGACAAAGTGCAGAATTTCAATTCTGCTTGAAGAACATGGACGACAATCTGGTAGAGGAAAACATGGTTGTTTCTTCAGTCGTCAAGACATCAATGATCAAATTTGGAACCATGGATGAGGTGATGGTCAACACAGCCGTCATGTTGCCTTTGTCATTTGGATCCTAGTTTTAGTTGGCATGATAGAACAAGAATATCGTCCAGTAGAAGTCATGATCTAAAGGAAATTCGAACACAGTATAAAATGTCAGATCAAATGCTGGAGGAATCAATATTACCTTGCAATTTTATTTGCTACTACAAAATTACAAAGTAAGGGAGACAATGTATGTACCATATATAAAAATTGGAGTTTATTCAATTTAATATTTGATTTATTCAAATGTTATTGTTAAATATTTGGCAAAATACAATTGTTCCACATTGCTTATAAATAAAAATGCTTTGGATTATGTCAAGTATAAAGGGGTGGCATAGAAATTGAAATTGGCAAGAGTCCCACATTAGAAAAGCAACAAGCATCATTGAAGCTCCACCTTTATAAATAGAAGCTTCATCAACATTTGAAAGAATCTCACGATCAACACACAAGTACTACAACATAGACTATTTAGTTAATTTTTGTTAGAATTTACTTTAGCTAGTCAAGTGTTCTTAGTGTATTTTTAGTTGAAATTTTATTTTTAAGTCATTTGATCTTGAAGGCATTTGTAACCGCTTAATTATATTATTCTATATAATTAATACAATCGTTTGAGTATAGTTTGATTCAATTGATGCATATTATCTTCTTTTTTTTTAAACTGTTATAGATTTAAAATGGTATGGTCACTCACTAAAAGACGAAGTATAATTGAGATTTATTCCAATACTAAGCCAATTTATAATCTGATATAAAGACAGGATCACAATTATCAGTACTTCAAGAAGTCTTTTCAAAACTGGTGCATTGGCATTCATCATTCAAAATTGTCTGCTTTGTGACTCCAATAATTAATATATATGATCTGCTTACAAGTTACAAGCATTGCAAGCACTTCGTGTTCTTGATGCTCCCATCTTAAATGCAACCATTGACTTGGTGCATATAATTGATGTTCTATTCAAATGTGCTCTTAATAAGGTTGAAAAAAATATATTATCCATTTCAATTTTCAACCGTTAGCAGTTGAGTCAACTTTGGTTCGTATGATATACTTATAATTTATGGTACTAATATGACCAAGAAAAGCCGCTAATTCTAGAACAGTTTCAAACTAATATACAATAATAGTATTCATAAATTTAATTCAGTGATAAAAGTATTAAAAATATATTTTTAGAATCTAAAATAATACAATGTTAAAGCTTAGAACGTCATGAAAATAAAATAAAAAGTTAATAATTTTGTAATTTATTTTTATTAAACTACAATTTAATTTTTTTTTTAAAGACTAACAATAAAATATATTGAATAGAAGCTAAGCTTTCAGCCGCGCAGGCTGCAAAAGAGAAAGTATTTTCAGTTCTACAGCTTCTCTAGCTTGGACAATCAGTAGTAGAAGTGTGCAAAAAAATTGACTAATCAATAAAACTGACCGATCCAATCCAATCTAACTTGTTTAGATGGGTTCTTTTAGTGTTATTGGATTGGATCAGTTTTGAAAATTCAAAACCGACCATTGGATCGGTTTGGTTTGGTTGCTAAGGTCAAAAACCAATACTACCGATCCAAACCAAACTGATTACCTTTCAATTTTTAGAAAAATATTTGTATTATTATATGACTTATTTGTATTGGTAGATTCATTATTTTACTGTTAATCTACATACATTCAATCATTTTTTATATAAGATTTAGGGCATTATCTCTATTCTCTAACTCTCTCTCTTCCTAATCATTTTTTAAATAAGCGTAACTTATTTTTTTAATTATTTATTTGTTAGGTTTTAAAAAAAAAATGTAACTTTTTAAACAAAGTTTAAGCCCAAAAATTTTTTGGCACAAAAATAGCCTAAATGTCAAAGATTCAAAGTAAAAAAGTTCAAAAATTAAATTTCAAAAAGTGCAAAAGATTAAATAAAAGCCTAAGCCAAACCGATTAACTAAATCAAACCAATCCAATTACTAATTGGATTGGATTTAATGTATGAATCGGATCGGATCGAAAAAAACAAAACAAATTACTAATTGGATTAGATTGGATTGGCTATTTTCAATGTAAGTCGGTTTCGAACCGATGAATACTCTTAGTCAGTAGTCTTTACCTTTACAAATTATGCGTAAGCACAACTAACAAATTTAATAAAAGCACAACATATATATATATATATATCATTGCGGAATTTAAATGTCATAACCTAATAATTATAAAATAATTAATTCATGAAAATAAAATTATATAACTAATTTAATTTAAATGATAATGCAATAACATAAATATTTAATGTGGTTAATTATATAAAATTACTTACTTCGATCTTGAGCTTTTTTACAACAATCAACTTCTAGCTTTAACAAATTGATGACTTAAATTCTGAAGAAATGCTAGTTGAATATTTTTTATCACCACTAAAAGAATTTGAAAGAAAATTATAGGAGAAATGAAGAAAATTTGTCTTATTAACAAGTGAGTTTGATTAAGAAAGAAGATCAAAATATAAAGGCACAAAAAATTACAACGCTATATTTTTTGCAACGCCTATTTTTGCAACGTTTAAACCCGTGTTTCAAGTAGACAAATGTACACAAAAGGACGTCGGTTGAAAACAAAAACCGACGTCGAAAATGGGAAGACTATAGACGACAGTTATAAAATAAACCGTCGTCTATATTTTAATCAAAGACGATGGTTCCTAGCTAATAAAAACGACGGTTTCTAAAATCGTCGTCTATACTCGTCAACAGACACGTGTTTGCAACATGGATGCCATGTGTCTTTAGGGCTTTATCATCGATGGTTTATGAAGTAACCGTCGTATTTAATTACATTATAGACGACGGTTTTATTTATAACCGTCGTTGATGTTTATTTTATACAACGGACCGTCGTATTTATTACCCTCCAAAGTTAATAACCGTCCTGTTATTATATCAACGTCGGCTTTCTTTGATAACCGACGTTTATATAAAAATAAAATCGTCGTCAATAGTTTTTTTCTGTAGTAGTGAGAGAACCTTTAGTTCTAATATAAATATTAATCTATAACCCAACATCATGTTCTAAAAAACTCTTTCAAATATTCAAACGAATTTTATATACTTCAAATTTTGTCAATAATAGTATTGACTTTTTTTCTTTTCCAAAATCCACCACCACTATAGTAGTATATCTCCATGCAATTATGATTATAATTAATATAATATCAATCATCTTGAATAAAAAAAAGATTAATTAAATCCCATTGGCTCAAAAATAATTCCTGGAAACCGGCCGCCAATTGAAAACTCACTTGCAATTTGCAATTAAAAGCAATTGTAGAATATGTCCGTGCAATTATAATTATCATTTAACATAATATAGATCACCATGAATAAAAACAATTAATAAAATCCTGCTAGCTCATTAATAATTCCGGGAACCACCTATTCAAACTCACTTGCAATATCCAATTAAAGCCTTCTCTAGTAGTAACATGAAATTAGACTTTATAATAATCACTTTAATTATTCAAAATATATACTTGGTGACAATATTTAGATCTCGATTAATTAATAGCAATATGGTTTTATTTTTTATTGATATATCTTATATATCATTTTATTGATCTGGGATGTGGAAATTTGAATTCAAAATTATTGCTTGACAAAGAATAACAATTTTCCTCCATTTGACTATCTTTGAGAGAGTGTTTCAATGGATGACATGAAAAGTTACAGTTTGAAACTGTAAATATTAAATTTAAATTTTATTTGTTTTAGATGTGATTATTTTTGTGTTATAAGAAATAAATAAAGTATTCAATATGTCTTTTTTTTTTTTGCTGAAAAGTATTCAAGATGTCTTTATGTTAAAGCTAATTAACATTAATTGTCTCGAATGGATGACCAAAAATATATATAGACTCAAATTTCTAAATAATCTAAATGAATTAAATATCAATAGACAATATGCCAAATCGTCTCTCTAACCGATATTGCTAAATGGATATCCAGATCCAGAATAAAACAACGTTAAATCTCAACGGTCATTGAAAATTAAATAAATTAATACTTCAATATTTTTAAAGCTTTATGACGTTACTTTGTAAATAGTAAATTTGACTGTCTTTCAAAAAGCCGCCACCGCCAATAGTAGTATATGTATGCAATTATATACGTAATTTGCATTGTTAGATTTTTATGTTTAGCATTTTTGATAAACTTAGTCATTTTTTTTTTTGGCAATTTAGTCTTTTAAGTAAGAGTAAATTAACTTTGTTAGTCTTTTTAAATTTTCTATCTATCAGCTATTAATGTTGCAAGAGTATTTTTGTCTCTCCAAATCGTGTTCATCATCTTCCTCTTCTCTCATTTCTTTCCTTTGCAAACTATTTCCATCCATTACAAAATCATAGCAGCAGCTAAAAGCAAACAATTTCCATGCACAATGGACATAAGGAGGTTTGAAGAGGAAGAAAATGGAAAGAAAAGTGATGAAGATGACTTGTAAAAACGAAAATACATTTGCAAAATTAACAGTTAATGGATGGAATAACCAAAAAGACTAACAGATAATCATAACAAAGAGATTAAACTGTCAAGAAAAAAATAAAGGCTAAGTCTGCCAAATGCTATGAGCATAAAGACTATCGATGCAAATTGCTCAATTATATATGATTGTAATCATGATTATTATTTAACATAATATAGATCACCATGCATTTTAAAAAACGAAAATTAAATCCCGCTGGCTCAATTGATCACAAAGTCATCAAGATCTGATTTGATCAAGATTTGATTTGAAACTTTCTTTATATATAGAAAAATATTATAAATTTTGAATTGAGGGGACACAATATTCAAATTCACTAAGCTTTGCCAGTGGATACAGTAACAATTCCTGGAAACCACCAATTCCAAACTTACTTGCAATTTGCAATTAAAGCCCTTCACTATTACGTAGCATGAAATTAGACTTTGTGATACTGACTTTAATTAATACAAAAGATATTATTGGTGACAAGATTTAGATTTTGAATCAATAGCAATATGATTTTCTTTTCAATTGATACATCCATTTAATTGATCTGGAATGTCAGAATTTAAATTCAAAATTATTATTTAAGAAAACAGTGATTTAGTTTCCTCCATTTGACTGCCTCTGAGAGAGAACATTTCGATTGATGACTTGAAAAGTTGCAGTTTGAAACTGTAAATGTTAAATTAAACTTTAATTTTATTTGTTTAAGATGTGATTATTTTGGTGTTACATATAAGAAATAATTTAAGAGTAGGTATGTTTGGATCTATACTTTTATGCAAATAATAAGCAATTATTTTGAATAATATGTTTCGCTCTATATATAGATACTACTTCAATGTTCTTAACAAAAAAAACTACTTCAATGTTATTTTTTAGCCCAAAAAAAATAAAAAATTACGTCAATGATAAGGACAATACTTGCCTACACGTCGCAGACGGTCTTCCTCCTTATTCTTTAATATGTCCTTTTAATATTGATCTTTGTATTTGTTTTGACAAGATTAATGGAGATCCTATTGTTAATATAGTGGAATCTATCATTAATTTCGATTTTTTTAATAATTATTTTTAATTATAGTTCAAAATAAATCATTATTTTTAACTATTATTCCTATTCATTTACAAAAAAAAAAAAAAATCAAACATAGCTATTTGATTTGAATAATAATAATAATAATAATAATAATATAATAGGAATAAAATCTTTTTTTTTTCTTTTGAAACGTAATTATACTTGTATAAACATTATTTAAATTAAATTTAAAAGATACTATCCATGTGTATAATTAACATTTAATAGATCAAAACCCAACAAAATTTAAAAATATTTTGATATGGTTAGTAAAAAATTTGAGGAAAAAAAAGATTAACCCAGTAATAAAGGAAGTGAAGCATTCACCAAAAAAATAATATTTAACATTATTTTTATTACTAGTAATAATCAGATCCCTCTCATTAAAAATAATTAATCAAAGAAAACAAAATTAATTATAGATCCTATATACAATATTAATGAAAAGGACCTGCCTTTATTATAATTTTGTATGATAAATATAGAGGAAAAAGAATTTCGCACTCCATAGTATGGAGGTAAATATTATTCTTTTTCAAAAGAATAATACTATAGTACTACTTAGTCTACTAATATATCTATTAATTATATGCATATCATTTTTTAATTAGCTTGTATTTGATTATATTTATTTCTTCAAAAATCACTAAGTTATATTAATATGTTAACTGATAAAATAATAACACATATATAGTTTATAAATATGGTAATAAAATAGTTGTACTTCTAGCATTACTTTTTTTCAAATCCCTAATCCATTGAGATTTGATGAATAATTTATTNAAAAAAAAAAAAAAAAAAGTGGGGAATTTGTTACCATCCATAGTCCATTAATCATCGCCATACAGTCTAATATTTTTTTTTTTTTTTTGGGGGAATAACATAACAGTCTAGTAACTATATTTCTTACTCTCCAACGTTAATTTGCTTTGGAAGGAAAAATTTTGTATTATTATCTCCATTCTCCATCATGCAACCAAATAGTAGCAGTAATTTTTTTTTTTTGACGAAAATCTGTAGCAGAAGCAGTAATATATGTTGAGAAAAAAAAAATATTTGAATTTTGACTTTTGATAATAAAAAGTTGATAGATATCTGGCTAAGTAAATTCTTTTTTGGGTCTTATCTGTTTAGAATTTTTTATTTTTTATTTAACTTTTGTTATTAACATTAAATGTTTACCTTGATTAATTTTGTAATAAGTTATTTCTACTTTTGCTTTAATAAAAAATAGATTAATACTTCTAATATAAATAAGTTTTCAAATTTAGATTTAAATTTAATGTGTAGAACACTACACCAAAAATGTTAATAGGCGACACCAAATGCGCGACGAACCAAAAAAAGTGCGTCCGAAAACTAACTGGCGACACAAACACAGTGCGTCGTCTTTATTTGAACAAAATAACAACACAAAAACATCACCAAAATGTGTGCGAAATTTTTTTTTGTGACACACTTTCGACAAATGCAAAATATCTGGCACGAAGCATATTCCGCGACACGCATTCGGCAAGTGTTGCGAAAAATATGCACGCCAAATACATTTCTCGACAAGCATTCAGCAAATGTCGCTAAAAATCTACAAGGCAAATATATTTGCCGATGGGCATTCTAAAAGTGTCGCGAAAAATCTATGCAGCAATCACGTTCAGCGACACCTATTGGACAAGTGTCGCAAAATAGTTGCGCGCAAAATACATTCCGCGACACATATTTCATATGTGGCAAAAATTTGCACGCTACAACAATTCGCGACACCAAAACTTAACAATGTCACTAATTAATTAGAACCAAAAACTAATTATCGACACCTAAAATATATGTCGCAACAAATGTTTAGCAATGTAGCGAAAATTGACTTAATTTTATATTTTAAATCATAATTTATAATTATAAATATTATAATTAAAAATAATAATTGGGTATTGGCGACTAGGGTCGCAAAATTACATTATTAATAAAATTATAAATTTAAATATTTTATAAATATTTACTATCTAAATCTAAATTAACACAATACTATACATAATTTTTTTTTAAATGTTGACTTAATTTTATATTATGAACTATAATTTATAACTATAAATATTATAATTAAAAAAAATTAAATATTACTGATAGTATATAATTACCAAAACCTGAATCGATAGTATATATATATTAAAGTATAAAATTATATAAATTATATATTTACTATTTAAATTTAAATTAACACAATACTATACATAATTTTTTTTAGTTTAAAATATTGACTTAATTTTATATTTTGAATCATAATTTATAATTATAAATATTATATTTAAAAAAATTAATTAGGTATCGGTGACGCTAGCATTGCCATTACTATACATATAGCGGCGCTAGCGTCACCAATAATCAACCTTTAGCGACAGTAGCGTCGCCAATAATCAATTTTTTTTTAAGAAAGATTGACGTAATTTTATTTCTTAAACTAAAATTTATAATTTTAAGTCTTAAATTGTATATAAAAAAAATACAACTATATAATTATATAACATATAAATTATAAAATCAATAATATTCCAACTTAGCATACATAATTATTAATATTTCATGCATATTTTTATATGTATGTTTATATGTATGCATGAATTGATATAAACATATGTTTGTTCAGTATGCACTATACATATATATTTATGTTTATATGATATCATATATGATATATGATTGATTGTATATAATTACCATAAAATGAATTGATAGTATATATATATATATATATATATATATTAAAGTATATATAAAATTATATAAATTAAATATTTACTATTTAAATCAAAATTAACACATTACTATACATAATTTTTTTAGTTTAAAATATTGACTTAATTTTATATTTTGAACCATAATTTATAATTATAAATATTATATTTAAAAAAAATAATAATTGGGTATTGGCGACGGTAGTGTCGCCAATAATCAACATTTAGCGACACTAGCATCACTAATAATCAAATTTATTTATTTATTTATTATTTTATTTTTTAAAAAAGAGATCGACGTAATTTTATTTCTTAAACTAAAATTTATAATTTTAAGTCTTAAATTGTATATAAAAAAAATACAACTATATAATTATATAACATATAAATTATAAAATCAATAATATTCCAACTTAGCATACATAATTATTAATATTTCATGCATATTTTTATATGTATGTTTATATGTATGCATGAATTGATATAAACATATGTTTGTTCAGTATGCACTATACATATATATTTATGTTTATATGATATCATATATGATATATGATTGATTGTATATAATTACCATAAAATGAATTGATAGTATATATATATATATATATATATATATTAAAGTATATATAAAATTATATAAATTAAATATTTACTATTTAAATCAAAATTAACACAATACTATACATAATTTTTTTAGTTTAAAATATTGACTTAATTTTCTATTTTGAACCATAATTTATAATTATAAATATTATATTTAAAAAAAAATTAATTGGGTATTGGCGATGCTAGCTATACATATAGCGACGCTAGCGTCGCCAATAATCAACCTTTAGCGACACTAGCGTCGCTAATAATTAAATTTTTTTTTAAAAAATTAATTGGGTATTGGTGACGCTAGCGTCGCCAATAATCAACCTTTAGTGACACTAGCGTTGCCAATAATCAATGTTTTTTTTAAAAAAAAAAGATTGACATAAATTTATCTCTTGAACTAAAAATTATCATTTTAAGCCTTAAACTGTATATTAAAAAAAAAAAAAAAAAAAAAAAAAAAAAAAAAAAAACGAGTCCACTATCTAAAATTTTCTTCCTCTCAAACTCTAACCGCTGTTGGACTCAAACCCAACCGCACCTTTCAAAAATACAAGCCGCCACCGCCAGACTCAAACCAAGGTGCATGTGTCAAAAATACACGCCGCCGCCACCGAACTGAAACCCAGGTGCATTTTCATTTCAAACCGATCCATCCACCTCTTCGCACACAAGCCCCCTGACTGTCGGGTTCATTTTCATTTACATTCCCGACTTATGGGTTCACAACTAGGGAAATATTGTTTTATGCTCCCTGATGATATAGCCAATGTAGAAAGGAGAAATCCCAATGAGCAAGAACTTAAAATTTTGCTTCGACGGAGAGATGCAGAAAGGGGTCAACTATGGTTTTTTCTGTATTTGTCAAGGTACTATAAGTATTCTAATACTACAATGGATTATTTGAGTTTTATTAAAACATCTTTAACTAATACCTTTTGTAGAGACCATTGGATGTTGGGTGTTGTTGACCTATACTTAGCAGTCGCATGGTTTCATATAATGTGCTTTCGAAGAACAACCGTCAAAGAATGGCCGACTTTAGGAGTTTGTTGGATAGGTAAGTCTGCATAATTAACTATATATGTGAATGGTTATTAATAAAATTTAATAATTAATATTTATTGCTGATATTATTTCTAGTGATACATATCATGTATGCATAATGTACATATAAGACGTACTTATCTTAGAATTGCGGCTTTAAAAAATTGGTCTAAATTTATTAGTGACGAATTTCATTGCCAAAAAATGGTATCAGTGACGAATAATTTTTGCGGAAAATGGTCCATTGCTGTCGCCATTCATGGTAAATTTCGACACAAAAAATAGGAACAACTGTGATGTGTGCGTTGCTATTTTGGTGGAGAAATCACCATTTTGGTGGAGAAAAGGCGATGCTAGTATCGCCATTTCAGTGGACAACTGCGACGCTTGCATCGCCGATTTGGTGGCTAAAATGGGACGCCAACGTCGCCAATGTATTTCATTATCAGCGACGCTTCGCATCACCAAAAATCTTCTTATTTAGCGACGCATATTGTCTGTCTCGAATATTTTTCATTTTCTGCAACATCCTTTTCTGCGACATAAAAATTTACGTCGCCATTTACAAAAAGCAATGTTATTTTTGCATCGCCTCTTGTGGTTTTTGGCGTAGTGGAAAGTCATGGAGGTGTCAAAATCATTATTTTTTTAGGCAATAATTCTTAGTTCAAATACCCCATATCCCTATATCAAAAAACATAAAAATAATGTGTGGAACATAATATAAAGTCCATCTGCTATTAGAATATTTTTTAACTACACTCAATGTAATATGTTACAAATCCACCCCATTAACATTGGAGGCATTATAGCTAGAAAGCTGACTCGGATGAAATATTTAGCGTTCTAAATCAACCGTTCTTGTCACGATTTCTGAATCTGTCCCTAATTTCTACCCTTTTTCTCTCTGTCTCAAAAACCTTCTCTCCTTCTCTCTCTTGATTGGATGACGTGCAGATGATCCAAGCTTTCATGTCTTTTTACAATTCTATATATTTCAATTTATTTGATTTGAGAATCTAATGATAGATAATATCAATGTGTATTTATGTATCTTCGGTTTTAGTCATCTATACGAAAAGCATTCTTAATGATCTTGTCCGAATATGTTGAAGATATAAACTTATTTTTTTATTATAGTTAGTAAAAATTAGACCATGCCTCCAAAAAAAATAAGACGTTGTATTCAAAAAGAAGAAAAAAGAGGAATGATTAGAGATATAGAAAGTAATAAAATTCGTAATAATTAATACTTGATCACAATTCCGAAAGCAGCTTGCTCAAGAATTGAGAAAACTAGATAGATCTTCCCATTGCATGGAATTATTTAGTTTTTCTTGGGCCATGACTATTAGTATACATTAAAATTCTAGTAGTGCATGGTACATTATTAATTTAGTCGTAACTTTTTTGCCAAGCAAGTAATTTAGGCAAAAGGTTTTTGATTGTAGCAATCCAAGTTGTCCCCATATTTCACCCCCAAAATGTCAGCGTACCTCTTGTAAAACCCAATCCTATCAGCCACAAGATCATTAGCACCGCGACCACATTCCTTCCCACCGTTGATAATGTTAGTGATCACACCGTAGCCTGGGACACGTCCAGCTGCCCTATCCGCATCAGACGGTGTCCATCTTCCGATGATGACGTTGTGGCTCGACGGCTTGTTTCCCTGTGGGGTCATCCAAAACCATATAGCTGTCTTGAACGACACCACGGCGTTTGTCGCTACAAGATCCGGATTGTTCAAAAGGTTCTCTTCAATTGCTTTACCCGCTAGACCATAATTGAAAGTATTAATTTGCGACAAATCAAGGGTATAATCAATTTAATATTAAAGTCCTTAATGATTTTTTTTCCCCCTTTCTCATCGTGGGTGGGAATCCCTGGAGAGTGTTTTTTTTTTTTTAATAATTTTGGACTAATTAGCTTGTGAACTTTTAATAAATTCCCTAGCTAAGATTTAATTCTACAAAAGCAAATTAAAGTTAGAGATTTTTCAAGTCAACATTTGGAATTAAGTGATAATTTTTATTTTTGGAAATCTTTTTTTTAAAGGAGACTCCTGTTAAAAAATGAATTGTATAGAAAAGATATGCAAAGAAGAAGCTTGCAGAAAGGAAAAAAAAAAAAAAAAAAGCGACAGAGAAAGATAAAAGAAAAAAAAATTCTCACATCTTTTGTTACTGTGGACATTTCTTCTTTTATTTGTTTAGAAAAGAAAATTAATTAAGATTATGATTAGAGATTGATAAGTTGTAAATATAAGCAAAATTTTGAAAATGCACTCCCAACGCTTGGGCATCTGTGCATTTAAGAGTGTTTATCAGTTCAAAACCGATTTATTTTGAAAATAGTTAATATAATCCAATTAATAATTGATTTTTTTTTCAATACAATCCGATTGGATCCATACATCCAATCCTCGGTTTAGTTAATTGGTTTAGTTTGGGTTTTTATTTAATTTTTTTGCACTTTTTGAAAATTTAATTTTTGAGCTTTTTTACTTTAAATCTTTGACATTTTGGTTATTTTTTGGGCCAAAAATTTGTTTAGCTTAAATTTTGTTTAAAAAAATTTTTTTTTTTTCAAAACCTAACACATAAATTATTCAAAAAATAAGTTAGGCCTATTTAAAAAAAGATTATAAAGAGAGAGAGTTAAAGAATAGAGATAATGCCTTAAAAATTATTTAAAAAATGATTGAGTGTATGTAGATTCACAGTAAAATATTGAATCTACCAATAAAAGTAAATCATATAATAAAAAAAATATTTTTCTAAAAGTTAAAGGGTAATCGATTTGATTTGGATTAGTTGTATTAGTTTTTGACCTTAGCAACCGATCCAATAGTCGGTTTTAAATTTTCAAAACCGATCAAATCCAATAACATTAAAATAACTGATTTAAACAAGTTGAATTTGATTTGACCGATCAATTTCATCGGTTGATCAGTTTTTTTGTACATTCCTAGACGAAAGGCAGGTGTGGAAAAACAAATGTCGTCCACTAGTTGTTATCAATTTTTATATATTAAAACCAAAAGCAAAATAGAGACACTCAATTGAAACACTTAAAAATAAATGTACTATTTTGAAATTAGGGAACAAACTAGAGGGTCCAAAAGTGTAGTTACATTATTAATATTCCAAAAAAAAAATAGTATTTCAAAAAAATTAATTAAATAATTCATATATATTCCTATTGGAATGCAAATAATTATTGATGGAACAAAAATGTGACCAGGTTCATGTTTTTATTAGTTATATCTATTTATATATATATATATATATATATTTTAAAACCTTATCAATTTACCATTATTAATATGGTCAAAACGTTGAATAAAATTAAAACGGAAGCCAATAATTCTTCACGGAATGAAATGAATGTGAGAGTTAGTTTTAGTCAAATTAAGAAATAAATATTCAATAAAAGAAACAAAGTATGCGTACTCCTCCTAGCTATTCTCTTATGATCTGCAGTCACTCATGCAAGTTGTCTCAATGTGTGTGTGTATATATAGGTAGATAGCCATGGACATCTTGGGGCACGAAGCTACTTCTTCATCATTCAAAGAAACCATACATATATAGTATCTACTAGAGAGAGCGAGAGAAAGAGATGGCAGAACTGGCAATATTTCCAATGAATGGTGGATCTGGTCTCCATAGCTACAGCAGAAACTCTACCTTTCAGGTGCACCATATATCTCCTTAACTAGTTTCTTTTCGTAATTTGTCAGCTAGATATATATAATTGTGTTAATTCGTTCTCAGTTTAAGCTTTCGAAATAAATCGAGTTCGTATTTTAGTATCCTTATTTGGATTAGGATTTCTATCCTCTTTCCTAGCGGACCAGTCATACAATGTATCATCTCACTTAAAAAAACTGTCAAAGAGCAAAGTTTTACAAAAAAGAGGTAGTATTATAATACTAGTTGAAGAGGAAAATAAAATAGATCTAATATCCGGGTGTAATATATGCTCTCTACATTAGGCATGTATAAAGTCTAGTTTTTTTCCTTCGACATCAATGGGCTTCGGCTTTATTTTGCATAGTTCATGTTTTTGTTTATGCTTCTTCAAAATTGCTTTATGAAAAAATCACTTATTAATTGTTTTAGTGAAAAAATCTTTTGGAAGCTTTAAAAAAAATTATTTAAACATTTTTGAGTTTTAAAAACTATATAAAACATAATCTTACACATGAATAGATGTGGAATTGTCTATACATGTAATACGCATAATAATTTGTTATAGTTTGATATACATAGTTGCGCACTTGCAGAGAAAAGGAGTGGAGCTAGCTGCAGAGCTGATCAACAAAGGAATTGCCGAGAAGCTTGATCTCACGAAGTTTCCTTCATCAAACGCCTTTCGAGTGGCCGATTTGGGGTGTTCCGTCGGACCGAATACATTCCTAGCGGTCCAAAACATAGTCGATTCCGTGGAGCACAAGTATAAACGACAAGGACTAGGTCATCTTCTTCCTGAGTTCCAAGTGTTCTTCAATGATCATGTCTCCAATGATTTCAACCAGCTTTTCACTGCCCTTCCTCCAGAAAGGAGATACTATGCGACCGGCATGCCGGGTTCTTTTCACGATCGATTATTTCCGGCTTCTTCTCTGCATTTTGTGCACTCTTCCTACGCTGGTCAGTGGCTTTCCAAAGTGCCCAAAGAGCTGGTGGACAAGACCTCTCTTGCATGGAACAAAGGGAGGATTCACTACTCAAACTCTGCAGTCCAAGTTCGAAAATCCTATGAGGCTCAGTTTTTCAAAGACATGCAGAGGTTTTTGAATGCTAGAGCTCAGGAGATTATGCATGGGGGTTTGATGGCTCTTGTTCTTCCTGCTTGCCCTAATGGAACCTCTCATTCTCAAGTTTTTCTCAACAAGACAACTGAACTTCTTGGGCTTTGCCTCTCGGACATGGCCCAAAGGGTAATATAATAACGATTAATTTTGATTTTCTTTCTTTAATATATTTGATTTTATTTATTTATTTTTCAATAACATTAAACAGTGATATGATTAAAAAAATTGAATGATGATTAAAGATAAATATAATTATATTAAGTTAACAACATGTATTTAATAAGCTTTTGATTATTCAACAAATTTTATTTTAGCTATAATTTTTTTGTACAAATAACTCTGAACTACCAATTGTGGGAGACTTACATATAGATATATACCACATGATTTTGTATTTAAAAGTTAAAAGTCTCAGAACTATTTAATTTTTATTCTAAATATATTATTAATCATATTGTACCTCGGAATTGATCCAAGACTTCTTGGAATTAAAGTCTCTTTCCACGCTTATTTTTAAAAAAAGAAAGAAAAAAAATACTTAAAATTTTTTATTTTAACTATTATAAATTTTGTTATTTGTCGGATCATAAAATTTATTGTTAACACGGAATTTGTTAATTGGTTACATTTATTTGTTAATTTATTCTTAAAAATTAAATTTTTTATTGAAAAGTAAAAGTATAAAGGTAAGCCTGTGAATATCCCACATATAATGGTCACTGTAGTTATTACAAATAGTATTTTTTTTTATAAATAATATATTTTTCGTTAAAGAAATAGCACAGTAAAGACCCAATTAGAAACCTGCTAATAATATATATATATATATATATATATATATATATATTTTAAAAACTCATATATTTATGCTATATTTTTATGTTGCTAATTTCTTGAAACAGGGTATCATAAGTGAAGAGAAAATAGACAGTTTTAACCAACCGCAATACAATGCAACTTTCGAACAAATGGAAGAAATTCTGGATGGAAATGGATGTTTCAGCATAGAGATAATGGAAACCTTACCCTTTGAAAAGCCATCACCTATGGTCTTCTCATCTGTTCTCAGAGCTGGCTTAGGACCATTGATACAGAAACATTTTGGACCTGACATTTTAGACGAGCTCTTTGATTTATTATGCAAGAGATTTGAAGATTCATTCTCTGTCGTTGATCCTGAGGAAACAAATGTCTCACTGTTTGTTTTACTCAAACGCAAAGCAATTTAATTTAGACAAAATTAATAATGGTTCGTTGTTCAGTACGTAGGACATATACGTATTGTATTTTTTAAGATTTCAAGTTCGTGAAAGCTTATATATTCCAGTCCAGGTAGCCTGATTCAGCCTGAAGCTTTTTAAGCTGAAAAGGAGATGAACAATATGGACTCCAGCTTATAATATGTTTTTAGGCAGGTGAAGGCACTAAATAAAAATGTGTGTGGTGCAATTAGTATTAAATTGTCTTCTCGGAAGTTGGAATTTGAATTAAAGAAAAAACTTTATTGTGTTGCACAAAATGTTCATAGTAATCTTGTAATTTATTATAAATGTATTGCTTATTCAACGCCAAAAAAAAAAAAAAAAAAAAAAAAAAAAAAAAAAAAAAAAAAAAAAAAAAAAGCTACTAAAAGTATTGCTTGTAAGTCTACAGGCAAATGTGAATACAATAAATGATGTAATCTAAGAGCATCTGACAGTTTGGCCGAGTGGTCTAAGGCGCCAGATTTAGGCTCTGGTCCGAAAGGGCGTGGGTTCAAATCCCACAGCTGTCATATAATCGATTTTTTTTATTATTATTATATATACAAAACAAAGAAGATAAACAACTTGTTTAAAACAAGGCCTAAAATGGGCACCTTATTTTTTTTCATTTGTTATAGAAATAAAAATAAAAAAAACACACAGCAAAAGTAGAGAGAGTTACTCCTGAAAATTTGCTTTCATAATATCATTCTCAACAAGAATGGATATATCATTATGGAGACTATCTTGGAAATAAAAAACAAAATCAAAGTAAACAGACCAATTGGATCGGGTAAAACTTTTTCTAATTTGGAGGATAATACTTTTAGAATTCCAAGTTGTGGGCTCTTCTTCCTTTTTGACCAAATTAAAATCATAAGAAGACCACGTTAAATCTGGCCAATTTTTCTCCTCCATCTTTTTGCAGCCCAATCAAGAGCAATGGCTTCAGCTTCATGAGCGTTGGAACATGAACAGAGTTGGGAGCTCAATCTTAGCACCCTCCCATTTGAATCTCTAATAACTATGGCCACAACAACATTAGCAAAAGTAGCATCAATATTGATCTTCAAAAAACCAAAATGAGGCTTTTTCCATTTCTCCACTATTTGTTGTGTGATCTTAGGCCAGTCTTGAGGCTCAATACTAATGGACTCCTCCACCAATCTATTGAGCAAAGTAATGGCAGCACCTAACCCTTCTTTTGTGGTGTACAACAACTCGCTTCTTTTATTCCAAGCAACATACAACATATTAATAATAAAAACAGAAAAAAAAAAAAATCCTTATCAAGGAAGCCAAGCCATATTTATTTTGGATGATTTAAGCAAAGTTTAGTCAAATGCTGAATGCTTGAAATATTCAAATTTTCCAAAACACATCCCCATTTACTTCCAAAAGCCAAAGCTTTCAACCTGGGCCAAGTAGAAAATAAGTGAAGACTTGTTTTATTTTTCAAAACCATAAACTGGGCACCAGCTCTCACCACTTTGAGTACGATCAAAGATGAGAGATCAAGTAGGAAGAACATCAGCTTTTAGTCTCCAAAGGAAAAAATGAACCTTTAGTTTCTAGAACTGTTTCCAATCTCCATGAGACTGTTGATCAAAAAATAAAGTTTTGTAACTGCTTTTGACTGAGAAGAGGCCATTGTAGTTTCCTCGCCATATAAGTGTATATTTGCACTCAAATTGAGGCCATTTGATCTTCAAAATGGCCTACACTGTTTCCACAGTAAATGTGTTTTGCAACAACTCCAAATTTTACTATCCCTCAACATTTCTAAATTTCAGCAACTCTATGAAAAGAGTTAAGGCTAATCCTATCATTTTTTTGAGAAATTCCAATAGGCCAATTGGGAATCCAAGGATCCGCAAAAGGATGGATATCAAAGCCATTTCCAATAAAGAAACAAGTATTTTACTTAATAATTTCTCTTTTGGTCATAATGCCCCTCCAAATCCTTGAACAACCTCTAAGGATTTAATGTTCAAAGATTGACTTTCCTTTGAGATATTTGGCCTTTAAAACCGAAAACCATAGCTTACTATCATCTTGAACAATTCTCCAAGTAAGCTTAGACAAGAGAGCGAGATTGAAATCTTGTAGCTGTCCAATTCTAAGGTGACACCCTTAGGGAAGAGAGAAGTGGACATAACATAGGTGGGAATAGCTTGAACCACTAATTTTATGATAGTGACCTTCCCTGCCTTTGAAAATATGTGAGCTCTCCATCATTGGAGCTTGTTTTTCACTTTCTCTTTGATATGATGAAACCCTTTAGAAATATTCTTCCCAAATATCAGTGAATTCCCAAGATAGATAAAATTTTGTCCCATTTCCTTTAGGTCCAGCAAAGACTTGATTCTTCTCTTAGTTCTATTACTGGTGGTTTTTTAGAATAGGATATTTGACTTATCCTTATTGATCTCTTCACTGGCTCACTCACAATAAGTATTTTAACAATCTTTGACTATAATAACTTCTTTTTCATCTGCCCTACACATAATCATAAGGTCGTCGGCATACATAAGATGAGATATTGCCAGTGCATTTTTGTCCACTTTTATCGCATGAAGATTTCCTTCTTTTTCTTGAGTCAAAAGCAGTCTAGAGAGGAACTCTGAGCATATTATGAATAAGATAGGGGATAACAGATCTCCTAGCCTAAGACTTCGCTGAGGTTTGAAAGACTCTGTTTTGTCTCTGTTGACAAGCAAAGTGTAATGGATAGATCCAATGCAACTCGAGATTAATTTCCTGAACTCCAGAATGAATTCCCAACACTCTAAAGCTTAATTAAGAAAGGTCCATTCAATTTTGTCGTAAGCTTTCTTGAGGTCAAATTTTAGAAGCATGATACCCTTTATGCCTTTGTAACGATTAATCATATGGATAATTTCTTGAGCAATGATGGAATTCTCAGCGACCTATTGACCCTTCACAATTGCTCTTTGATGAGGGGGGATGAACTTATCAAGAACTTACGATGTCTAGAAGCCAAAAATTTTGCAACAATTTTATAGCCAAAATTACAAAGCCCGATTGATCTAAAATGGTTGAAGTTGGTCGGGTTTTGAGTATTAGAAATCAACATGATGAAAGTTTGGTTCGTTGTAAGGGGATTTTTCTTAGGAGAAAGCATTCCTTTACGAAGTTAGAGATTTTTTCTTGTAAAATGTTCCAATAGGTCTGATAAAAAATCCTGGGATAACCATTAGGTCCTAGGCTCTTTAAGGGATTAAGAGTCCAAATAGCATCTTTAATTTCCTCTTTATTTGGACATCTAATAAGCTCAAAGTTTTCCTCAATGGTAAGCACATTCCTGCCAAGTCCATTAAGATCCTCTGGGAAAGTAGGGGTGGTAGTGTTGTATAGGTCAATAAATTTTTTTGCCAAACAAGAAGAGATATCCTTCAAATTAGCAATCCAATGTTGGCATTCTTTGCAAGTCTCAATTCTGTTTTGCCGCCTCTTGATCATCGTGCTAAAATGAAAAATTTTTGTGTTCTGATCAGCCTGTCTTAGCCATGTTTCCTAGACTTTTGTTTATAAATAGACTCAAGCCTATTCCGTTGAGCTTGTAACAAATGTATGATATTTTCTTGAGTGGCTACTCAAAGGTATTCATCATTCTCGAGTAGTTAAATATGTTCCAACTTCTTTTCCAAATCTTTTATCTTTAAATGAGCATATCCAAAACTTTCTCTATTCCATCTTTGAAAGGCACGTGTAGTGTTACAGAGACTTCTATTCAATTTTTGGCTCTATAAATTCTGACTAGTGTTTTGTTTCCACGCATGGTCAACTATTTGGTGGCTTTGACCATCAGTGGTCCAAGCTTGTAAAAACCTGAAAGGTCTATTGCCTCGGTAATTCCTCTTCTCGGAAGAAATTAGAATTGGTCAGTGGTCATACTGTTCCTTAACCAAATGAAAAAATAATGGCCGGTGAAGATAGATTGCATCTTCTTGTAACGTAATTCAATAATCCACAAGTATAACAAAAATATGCTAACTTTTCATACTTAAATTGAATCCAAATTTCTTCATTTTCCTTTTTTTTGAAGAAAAATCCTACTGGGAGTGGATCATTAGCAGCAATGTCCACCCTGATTTTGAGAAATCTACTAGTTATGATGAATTTTTTCTTGAAAGAAGACTTATGAACTTTGCCTAATTTTTTCCTTCACGAGTATAAGTTGGAGAGAAACCATGGATTTGAACCGTGAATGTTGTTGTCTCAAAAGTGAGTTGGTGAATGGATTGATTGTATTTCCATTCTTTGAGAATAAGATGCATCTCACTGAAAGACCAATGTATGTTCTAGAAAACATGATCTCTATCCTTTCTAGTACTGAATAAGAACTTAAAAGTATCTTCACTGAATTTTTCCAGCCGAACTCTGGAATCCAGATTCCAAGCCTCTACTATTGTTTTAGTAAAAGCATTACGGCTGTACTTCTTTGTTGTAATTAGTTTGCTCAGCAAGACCTTTTCCATATTGAGGAAAGAGATCTCCACTGTGGGTTGGATTCTAAGAGCCTTCAGAGATTCCTGTAGATCCACTATCTTGGTGTGTGCATTCATCATCTTTTGATGAAAAACCAGGAAAAACTAGGAGTCGGAGGCTTCCCGGAAGGATTAAGAGAATCGGATGGCAATTAAGCTTGGTCAATAATGGTCAGCCATAATGCCATGGAGGAATTGGCTATAGCAAAGTTAAAAGGATAAAAATTGGTATATTTCATATAGCACAATGAAAAATTGACTCAAAAAGGAATTGAATGAAATGAAATTGATGATAGACAAAGGTGATAGACAGAACGAAAGAAAGCAAAGGTTATGCTACCCAAATTAATAATCTAACATTGAAATTTTAGCTGCCAAGACTTCAACAAGTGTTCTGGAATTGGTCATTCAAAAAGTAAGATCTCTCAAAGATTAATTTATTAATAAGCTTGTAGCCATCTCAACTGGTCACAACCCCGAGTGGGAACCAGAAATGACCAAATTTAAAAAAAAAAGGGCACTCTATTAAAAAGGGCTCTTTTGATCTTATAATAGGAGATGATCAACATTGTAGGTGTTAAAATCAACATTGTTGGTCTTACTTACCATTTTTTAACATTAATTTTGCCCAAAAAAATAAAAATAAAAAATCAACTAAAGAAGAATGGTGGACGTATCTATATTTTGGGGAAGACACAAATTTTGTTTTTCTTTTTTTTTTTTGGCTAAAAGGTGAAGAATAATTCACATCCTTCATTTTACAATCATCCTTAGATGGATGGACTTACATTTGCCACTTATTCAATTAATTGAATTTTTATGACCAAAACACATATATAGTCTTTTTTAATAAAGAAATTTCAAATTGAACTATATCCATTAATATTTATTCCATTGTTTTCATTCAATCAGAATTTATATATATATATATATATATATATATATATATAAATTAGGTAAAATAAACAAATTTCCCCTCTAGTTTTAAATTTTAAACAGACATTCTTCATTTTTTAAAACTTACACTCTCTTGCAGTTTCAATTTTCTTTCGCATGCTTCCATTATTTTTATTCAAACTTTGAAATATAGTGATGAACATGCTTTGATTTTTTACTTGACAAATAAATCCTCAATGTAAAATCTGAAAAGTAAAAATTAATAATTAAGCCATCTCTTTAGAAGTTATTTTATAAATAAATTTATTTGTTAGAAAATTCAAATACACTATAAATTGCCATCTTTTCAAAAAAAAATATTTTAATTTATTTATTTATAGATGTCAACTTAAAGGAAAATTATACAAACTCCATTAATTTTTTAATTTCAATATTTTTATATTGAAGGTATTTTGTTATTATAAAATAAAATTAAAGTTTATTGACCATTAAATTAATTTCAAAGTTTGACCAAGAAAAGAGATTTATGTAAAAAGAAAATCTAAACTACAAAGAGAATATGTGAAATTTTTTAAAAACGGAGAATGAATATGAAAAAGCTTGAAATTAAAAGGAGTAGTTTATGTTACCGGATATTATTATATTAAATTTTCCTTATTAAAACATTGTATAAACAAGGCCTAAGAATAAGCAAAAGCTTATGTGAGTACTATAGAATTCAATTCACGAAATTTTCTTTGGTTCAAGAAAGAGGACAAATTTATGGAAAGGTATTTTGGGTTACAACTAATTAAAAGCCTAACACTACCAAGTATGCAGTTCATTTATATTCAATTTGTAGTAGTATAGTACTGTACAAAACATAAAGCGACAAGCTTCTAGAGAATTAACATGAATCTTTTGATTTTTTTATTAATTACTATTTCATCTTTCAGATTTTTAAAATTATAACAAATCTCCTAAAAAAGTGTAGATGATATTATTTTGAAAGGGTGTGACAATAGAAAAAATATATGATAACTTTTTCAAACCTAAAAAGAAATTAGTGATATTTTTAAAGTTAAAGAGACCAAATTATATTTAAGTTAAAGTGTTAAACTTCAAACGAAATGGGTAAACTGAACTTTAATTTTTATTTTCAGCAAAAAAAATTTCTTTTTGCAGCATTTTAAATTCAAATGGAGATAATTTCTTTCAAGTATAATTTAGAGTATCAAACCTACAATTAAAAAAAAAAAAAAAAAAAAAAAAAACTTTATTAATTTTTATAGGGAATATTTCATTTACAACTCTTTTAAGGTTTGAGATAATTACAAAAGCATTTCTCACATTTCCATTACATCACCTACACCCTCTATGACAATCTAAACTACCCTTGTACTTTTAGTAAAGTTAAATTACTTTAAAATGTTTTGTGTTTTTTGTAAAAAAAAATTGGATGATTTTCCAAAACTTAATTTGAAGACTCCAACTTTTTTTTTAATCTATATGTTTATTAATTTAATTTTAAAGTATGTTATTAATTTAGTCAAATAAAATTTTTAACTCAGTGATAATTTATCAAATATATATGGCTAAATGGATTAAAAAGTATTATAATTAACCAAATATATTCAGAGTAATGCTACAAAAAAAAGGCATCTCTAAAGAGAAAAACAAACCAGAGCAAAAAAATAAATAATTAATTAATTATTAAAAGCTGTAGTAACTGGTATATTCTCTACATTTTTGGGTCCACTCAAAGCTTTAGGAAGACGATCTCGTCTTTAGCTTCTCTTAGTTCCCATTTCCCAATCACCTCTCTACTCTCACTCTCAACCAAAATCTCATCATCAACAATCAAAATTAAATTTTCTTGCGCCGTATAAAAAACCTCTGTGACACCAATATTTGGAACCAAAGTAGTTTTTGCCTAACGAACATTGGAATGCTGAACCGCAAAACCCTGACTCAAACCCAAACTCAGTTGAGAAGCATAAACTAAGCTAGGCGTGGAATCACTAGAAGTCGAATCTTTTTCCTTATTCACAGAAGGCTTCACAGTGTTAATTTCAATAGGAGCAACCTCTTCAAATGAGAAGAAACATAATCAGTGGCTGTTGCCAGCACATCCTCTTGAAGAGCAGAATTAAACTCCAAAATAATATCAGTCATACCAGAGCCATTGTGCTGCTTAGGAACATAAACAATTTTTTTTTGACTGTTTATCAGTGGAGGTTTGAAATAGTTTGTTTTTCAAACTTCTTTTCCAATAAACAACACTTATCATGTCCAACATAATGGCAAGCCGATTAAGAAGCAAAGCAAAGAAATTCTCATAGTATAGATAAATAAAGACACAATAACCATTCTTATCTAACACAATGTAATTTGGAAGGTGTTCACATCAATCAATACTCTAGCATAGTGATCAAATTTATCTGAAAGTATATTATTGTCTATCTTGAAAGGAGCCCAATTCTTGGAGTCAAATTAGATAAAATTTGCAGATGTCAATATGTCCAATTCAATAAAACCTGAAAATTGCCCCCAAATGCTTCATAAGATTTACCTGAAGCCCTCAAGCCAATACTTGAAGCCACATTGAATCTATAACCTTTGAACTCGGTTTTACCACTCGCAATATATCACCACCCCAAGCTAACGCTACATTCGTCGCAGCCACCATTAAGCTATGAAGCTTTGACATTATGCATATGTGATTGCCTCAAAAGACCCAAAAAGGAAGCTTCCAAATGCATCGGCTCAAAAACTTCGAACCACCCAACGCTTGCTTTGAACAAGAAACCAAACCGTTGCTGCATCTTTCTTTGGTGAAGCCAAGTTCACAACGGGCTCAGTTACAAACTCTGAATCCAAACCATCTGTTTCCATTGAAACCCACAGCACTGAAGGTTGTTAAACCTGGTCGTTGCTTGCCATGAAAACAAACACCATGCAATATCTGATATGAAGCTTGTGAGCTCAACAATGGAAGAAAAATGAACAGAAGAAAAAGGAGAGAAAACTGTATTTATTAACTTCTAAAAATGTTAATTAATTACAAATGATTAACAAACTTCTTTATATAGCAATCATAATTAACAAAACTGAATAAAACTGAGAGAGCTAACAACTAACAACCAAAGCTAACTAAGCTAACAAACGTAACAGACACAACACGTGTCATTAGCTGATGCATCTTCTAGATGATTCCAATATACGCCAACACCCCCCCCACAAGCGAAAGGTGGGCAGGATTGACCATGCCGAGCTTGGAAAACAAGTTGTTATGCTGATTAGAAGGAAGAACTTTTGTGAGTATGTCTGCGAGCTGAGATTGAGAAGGCAGATGTTTGAGTTGTAAAAGACCCTCCATTACTTTGTCTCGAGTGAAATGACAATCAATCTCGATGTGCTTTGTCCGTTCGTGAAATATAGGATTTTTAGCAATATGAATAGCACTCATATTGTCACAATACAAAGTCACAGGTTTTGAAGGAGATAAGCCAATTTCATCAAGAAGACGTATTAACCAAGTAAGCTCATAAGATGCTTGAGACATTGCTCTGTATTCAGCTTCAGATGATGAACGAGAGACTGTACCTTGTTTCTTGGATTTCCAGGATATAGGTGAGTTGCCAAGCATAACCAGATATCCAGTGATAGACCTACGGGAAATAGGACAAAAGGCCCAGTTTGAATCTGTGAAAGCTTGTAGCTGAAGTCCTCCTTGAGCTTGTAAGAGAATTCCTTGACCTGAGGTGCCAAGAAGATAACGAAGCACATGCAAAACAGCTTGATAATGGGGTAAATGAGGTGATTGCATAAACTGACTCAAAGTTTGCACAGCAAAACTCAAGTCAAATCTTGTATTTGTGAGGAAATTCAGTTTCCCAATTATAGTTCTGTAAAGAGTAGAGTCATGAAACAATTCACCCTGTTCTGGTAATAACTTCAAATGCATAGGTAGTGGAGTAATCACAGGCTTCATATCTGAAGAACAAAATTCTTGAAGTAATTCAGTAGTAAACTTACGTTGGGTGAGAACAACACCCGAGGAAGTGTGTGAAACTTCAAAACCAAGAAAAAAATTCAACTTTCCCAAATCTTTAATACCAAACATATGATGAAGATGATCTTTAAGGGTTTGGATTGTGACTAAGTCAGATCCAGTGATCATAATATCATCAACATAAATAGCAATGAGAGTAACATGATCATTAGCTTTCTTTAAAAACAAAGAATAGTCATTTTTAGACTGTGAGAAACCCAAAAACCTCAATTCTGCACTTAGTTTAGCAAACCATTGCCTTGATGCTTGCTTAAGACCATAAAGAGACTTAGTTAGTTTGCAAACTTGGCCTTTTTCAGCAGCAAAACCAGGTGGTAGCTGCATGTACACTTCTTCATGTAGATCACCATGAAGGAAGGCATTGTTAACATCAAGTTGAAAAAAAGGCCACTTTTTGGTAGTAGCCATGGCAATAATGGCTCGGATAGTAGACATTTTAATCACATGAGAGAATGTTTCAGTAAAATCAATGCCCTGTCGTTGAGTGAAGCCTTTTGCCACTAGACGTGCTTTATACCTTTCCAATGAACCATTTGCTTTAAGCTTGACCCGAAAGACCCACTTACAACCAATAGCTTTCTTGTTCTTAGGTAAAGAAACCAATTCCCATGTTTTATTAGAGATTAAAGCAGCAAGCTCCTTATTCATGACATCAATCTAGTGTGGATCAGTAGACGCTTGTGCATAGGTAGTGGGCTCAAAAACCTGTTGAGAATGGTGAATGGATGTTTGACAAGAAGAAGGCAAGTTGGGAAAATTAACAAGGTTGCACCAGTGTTTTGGAATGGTATGAGAAGCAATGTGGGAGCAAATGTAATCACTGAGATAGGCTGGTTGCTTATGAGGTCAAATGGATTTTCTAACAGGGGACAAAGATGAGTGACTGGGAGCAGAAGAAGTAAGAACTGAATCTGAATTGGACATGGAAGTGAAGGGAATATCAGATGTAAAAGAAGAGTTTTGTGAGGCAGATGGAAATATAGGAAAATCAGAGGGGTAAGTGAAAGTAGAAAGATCAGAAATAGGAAAGGTAAAGGTGAAGTAGAGTTGAAATGAAGGTGATGAAAAGGAAAGCAAGATTCAAAGAATTGGACATCCCTAGATGTAAAAATCTTGTGGGTGTCAAGGTCTAGAACCTTATAAGCTTTCTGGTTATAAGCATAACCTATAAAGACACATGGAAAAACTCTAGTTTGGAACTTATCTCTGAGTCTTTTTAAAGTTGAAGCAAAACATAGGCAACCAAAAGCTTTTAAATGAGTGTATGAAGGTTTATGACCAAATAGAAACTCATAAGGGGTGATGTGTTTGAGTACTGAAGAAGGAAACCGATTGATAAGATATGTGGCTGCAAGGATACACTCATTCCAGAAGATTAAGGGTAGATTAGAATGGAAATATAAGGCTCGGGCAGTTTCAAGTAAATGTTGATGTTTTCTCTCAACAACTCCATTTTGTTGTGGAGTGTCAACACAAGAGTTTTGATGTAAAATACATTGTTCAGAGTAAAATGTTTTAGCTGAACTATCTTGGAATTCGAGAGCATTGTCAGATCGAATAATCTTGACAGTGGCTTGAAACTGATTTTTGACATATGAAATGAAAGACTTGATAATGGACAAGACATTGCTTTTGTGTGTCAAAAAATGGGTCCAAGTGGCTCGGGAATGATCATCTACAATGGTAAGGAAAAATCTATAACCATTATGAGATGTTTAATGAAAAGGTCCCCACACATTAATATGTAGAAGTTCAAAGTTGACAGAACTAGAATGAAAGCTATGTGGGAAAGGTTGTCTATGTAACTTTGCTTTTGGACAAATTTGACAAAGAGAATGAGCTTTATTTAACAATTGAATCTGTGGAATACATTTCATTATGTCAAAAGATAAATGGCCTAAACGATAATGCCACAGATCATGTTTATTTAGCTGATTTGAAAAAGTAGAGTTACAATAATTGAAACTAGTGTTACTTGTAATAGAAGAAACATTGAAATTTGGTAAAACAGATCTGGTATGTGTATGGCAATGAGGTAATGATGAGAGTAGCTTGTGATCAGCTGAATAAGAAGCTTGATCAACAAAGTATAGTCCACCAACTTGATTACCAAGGGTGACTGCCTTGTTCATTACTTGGTCCTGAAGGAAACAAGTATCATGTGTAAAGAAAATTTGAGAATGTAAGTCAGCACATAATTTCTGGACAGAAAGAAGGTTGAAATGAAATTCAGGGACATGTAAAACTCTTTTGAGAGTGAGATTAGGATTGAGAACAATGTTACCAATGTGTTGGACTCTAACTTGTTTTCCATTTGGCAGGGTAATGAAATTAGAGGTTGATATGGGTTCATACGAAGAAAAAATGTTTAAATTTGGTGTTATATGGTCAGTTGCACCACTGTCTATAATCCACTCTAGATTGATGTTAGAAGTAAGAAAACAAGCACTTTTACCTGCTAGAAAACAATTTGCTGCAAGTGAGTCTGGTTGATTTTCAGCTTCTGAATTTCCAAGATGACCTCTGTCCAGCAGTGTCAAGAGTTGATTGTATTGTTCCATTGTGAGTGTAGGAGAGGCATTTGTAGAGATCTCAGGTGTGGATTGAACCAGATTAGACACCATATTGGCAGAACCTCTCTTTCCTTTTGTAAATTTGTATCCCGGAGGATAACCATGCAACTTGTAGCATGTGTCTGATTGTGACCTATAATTTTACAATGAGAGCAGATGGCATTCCTTTTGTTTATCTGTCCTGGCTTGTAAAAATTCCTTGAGGTATTGGTTCCAGAATTCTTGTATTGTGAAGGTGAGAATTTTCCTTCAAAGTGATTATTAGCAAATGCAGCAGAATCTGAGGCAATACGTGTCGGATTGGTGAATTCTCTCTGTTTTTCTTCTTGAAGAAGAATGTTGTATATTTGATTAAGGCTTGGGAATGGCTGTAACATGAGTATATTGCCTCTCATTGCATTGTAGCTTTCATTGAGCCCCATGAGAAACTGCATGACCTGTTGTGTGTGGACTAGTTCTGAAAAAGAGTGTGCAGATCCACAATTGCAGTTTGGAATTGCAACTAAGGAACTATATTCATCTAAAAGCCTCTTAAACTTTGTGTAATATGCAGCAATTCCCAAATTTGCTTGATTTAGGGTACTTAGATCTCTTTGAATCTGATATATTTTTGCGATGCTAGATTTACCAAATCTCTGTTCTAGATCTCTCCAAATATCATAAGCAGTTGTGTAATATACAATACTTTCAGCTATCTCAATATTCACAGTATGTATTAGCCAGGATATTACCATGTTGTTGCAACGTTCCCAATAGCTTTGCAGAGAAGAATCCATATATGCTTTCTTGCAAGTTCCATCAACAAAGCCGAGTTTGTTTTTGGCCATTAAGGCAATCCTCATCGATCTGCTCCAATGATTATAGTTTTCACCATCCAAAGTCTCTGTGACAAGTTTAATGCCAGGAGAATCACCATGATGAAGGTAGAGTTCATGTGAAGCATCAATGGTGATAGTCTCTCAATTGATTGTTATATGTCCAGTTTCAGACATTGTGCAAGAATTAGGTAAAGAAAGTAATCAACAATGCGGAATGGAAAATTGAAGAAAGATCTTCGTATCTAAAGGAAAGATCTTTGTATCTAAAAGAATTCACTTGCTAAAGATGAAGCAAAGTGATAAATCGAAAAAAAAATCAAACAGAGATGATGAAGTTTCTGTTTGGTCATCGAGAAAATGATTTTGCAAGTGAAATAAAGAAACTTGCAATGTGAATGAATAATAGAAGAATGTTATTCAAAAAAAAAAATATAAGCAGCAAACCTGCTCTGATACCATGTTAAACCTGATATTTGCTTGCCGTGAAAGCAAACAGCATGCAATATCTGATATGAAGCTTGTGAGCTCAACAATGGAAGAAAAATGAACAGAAGACAAAGGAGAGAAAACTGTATTTCATTAACTTCTGAAAATGTTAATTAATTACAAATGATTAACAAATTTCTTTATATAGCAATCATAATTAACAAAACTGAATAAAACTGAGAGAGCTAACAACTAACAACCAAAGCTAACTAAGCTAACAAACGTAACAGACACAACACGTGTCATTAGCTTATGCATCCTCTAGATGATTCCCATATACGCCAACAAAGGTCCAAGCCTGTCCAAAATGAAGTCATAATAGTCATCATCTTCCTGTTCTCTTAGGCTTCGTAAGAGACTCGAAAAAGAAAGAAAAAAAAAAAAAAACCAACTAAAAGTGCTTAAAAACCATACCTGGGAGCGGTGGCCATCGTACCATAACGGAGCTTTTTTATAGAGCTCCATCCTCCAATCTAATAAGCACATAGTTTAAATAAAAATTAATGAAACATATAAAATAAAAAAAAGTTGATGTTGTCAAATTAATTGTCAAAAAAAAAATTATTTAAGTCTTCAAATTAGTTGTTATAAAAAAAAAACACAAAAAATTAAAGCAATTAAAAGTTATAAGAGTAATTTAAAATGCTAAAGGATGTATTTACGGAATTGAAAAGTTGAAAGATAATCATTGTTGTGGAGAGAGATCATTTTGAAAATTGTCGATGATAAAATCTTTTGAAGATATTATTGTTTTTTCTGAGGTGGCTAAACTGATGGCTATTATCAATGGCCTACTGATGGCGGTTCAAGAAGGGAGGAAGCATGTCGCTGTGAGAGTGATACCAAAATTGTTATCCAAAGTTTGAATAGTCTAGATTCTTCTTATTTACATTGGTCTGTTGAGCACTACTTTAGTTGCATTGTTAACTTCTGTCCTCTTGTGAATAGGCTTGTCTACATTGTTAGTCAATGGGCAGCTATTCAAATTGTAATAGGTAGCTTTTACTCAAACCAGTTATCTTCGAATTTTATTGACTGCATGATTCAAGAGAGTGTGGCCTTACAGTGATTCTGGATTTTTTTTGCCCCTTTTGGTTTTCTATATAAAACCCATCTTTTCAGGAAGGAAAAAAAAAAAAAGAAAAAAAAAAAAGTTGAACGGATTCTCTTGTAATTACCCCAAACATTAGGGTGTAAATAGAATATTTTCATTTTTATATATGAAAAACTGAACCAATACATTCCAAAAGTTTGTAATCCACTCGGTAAAGAGTGAAAAATGAATGGATCAAGGTCAAGGACCAAAACTTTCAGCAGCATTGGCAAACGGCAATGGGTTCTCAAGCAGCAAGCTTCCAGCTGTTTACCCCCACTTTTCCCATCTGGGTTGCTTCAAATTCGTCTCAAACATCCTTCAGACCCTCAAATTTCCCTCTCCGATTCCCATCTCAACCCAATACCATAAAACCCAATCTTCTCAGATTTCACAGAGCAAGAACATGGGCAACCCTCGATGAAAAAAACCCAACTGCCACAAACCCTCTTGTTGTACAGGAATCACAGCCCAATAGAGTATGTTTTTCCTTTGTTATTCTGGATTCTTACCCTTTTTATTTTATTTTTTTTTATTTTTATTTTTATTTTTTTTATAGTTATAGTTCCATCTTTTGCTTCTTCAAGCTTGCTTCGATACATTTGTTCAAGCTAAGAAAATGATTGAAGAAAGTAGAGAAAATGTTATTTAAATCTAGTTTTTTTATTGGCGACGATTTTCATTCCTGTTTAATGGGTAAAAAATTTGAACGAGTAATGTTATTGTTGTGGTTAAGGAAGTTGAGGAGAGTGTAAAAGTGCTGAAGAATGCTGCAAAAACGAGAAAGCTTGCGGCTGAGGAGATTATATCAGCCATGTCTGTCATTGAGAAGGCAAAACTTAACCCCTCGGAGTTTCTTCAAACACTTGGCGGTTCAGAGTCTCCAGGGAGAACTTGGATGCTCATTTTTACTGCTGAGGTTTATTTAAGTCCATTTCACATAGATTTGTATGTTCATTGATGGTGATGCATCTTAGAATGGTCCTTACGAAGTGTACGTTCTTTGGATTGCAGAAGAAATTGAAGGGTGGTCGTTATTTCCCTCTTACCGCTGTTCAGAGATTCGATGCTGCTGTAAGGCCTTTTTTATTTTTATTTTTTTTATATCTCTGCTGCTTTTGTTTTTGTTTTTTTTTTTTTTCTTACTGCTTATTTAGTAAAAATCTAGGGGAACAACTAATAATAAGAGGATATGAATCTGAGGCTATGTTTAATTTGTCATTTAACTTCTTAGAGCATGCTATGCCTTATTGAATCTGGAGCAGAATGGTTTAAGTAATGCATATAGAATAGAGGTTTAAAAGCTAGGCAAGTGATCTTAAAAGTAAAAAAATATGCTGATGATTTTTCCTTGAAATTATTTCCCAAAGAAAAGTTTATTGGGCATAAATAAGTTATGACCATTTTTGTTAACTTAAATTTTCTTTTCTCGTCATTGCCTTGTTCATATGACATTTAGTTCACCAAAACTGTACATATTTTAACAATCTTATAACCCAAATCAATGATTTCATTTCAGTATATATCTATATGTTATACAGTTTTTCTTTTATGTTAGTGCCTCTTAAGTTCTTAACAGTGTCCCTTTAATCAAACAAGTTTTCATATCGTTATTTGGTCTGTCATTTGTGATTTTCTATGTGAGAAAGTATCATTTTAGGAATGAACTTGCTTGAACATCAGTGATGGAAATTGAATAGGAGCTACCGAAAGTTTCCATTTTCCAAGTAGTAAAAAAGCATTAGTTTGCTTTTTCTCTTGGTTATTGTCAACTCCAGAGACTAATAAAGGCCTTGCCATATTATCAGGCAAAAAGAATTGAAAATGGAGTATATCTTGGACCAATTGGGGCCTTAACATTTGAAGGAAGATTTTCATGGAAGAATAGAATTCTGAGTTTCATCTTTGAGTATCTTCGCATAAAAATTGGACCTTTGAAACCTTTAGAGATCAGTCTTGGCCAAAAAGATGACAGAGAGCCAAGCAGCAAGGATCCTTTCTTTATTTGGTTTTATATTGATGAGGAAATAGCAGTTGCTCGAGGCAGAAGTGGCGGGACAGCATTCTGGTGCCGATGTCGCCATGTCACCACTTGATTTTAGTTTTACGTTGTTAACAACAGCATGCTAGTTTGGAAACTTTTATGGGGGTTGGATGTAATATGCTGCAATGTACATATCTTCTTTCGTATTAGATAATAGTTACTTTGCTAAGAAACTATACACATTGAACAATTATCTTAGTCTATTCTTTATTATTTATATAGTCAACCATCTATCTTAAGTGTCTTCCATTTATGGTTGATGTGTAGAGAAGAGTGGTTGGTGTTTATTCAAAGTTGGTTTTTTTCTCAATTATCTTAGTCTATTCTTTATTATTTCTATAGTGGACCATCTATCATAAGTGTCTTCCTTTTGTGGTTGATGTGTAGAGAAGACTGGTTGTTGTTTATTCAAAGTTGATTTATTTTCTCAATATTCTTAAGGTTTGTGGGTTTACCAATGCTGTGATATTTAGTAGCCTATATTTGGATGCATTGATGCCACTAGTAGTTGCTAAAGCAAAATGCTGAAAGAAAGCACACAAATTTCGGAAAATTGGTAAGAAATTTATTTAATAATTTCCTTTCTATTCCTTTGGTATCCAAATTGGCATGGATTCATGGTTTGTCTGCTGCTAATGAGAGAGTGTTACTGATGAGAGTTCGGACATGGTTGAGGAGATTTCTCTGGGTGGAAGGCATTCTTTGATGATTGGAATGCGGATGAAATTCTGAGACCATTCAAGGAGCAATGGGAAACTCTCCTTTTTAAGCAACTTCAGCTTTCCAAGCTGTAGAGACTCCAAATACAACCTGGATACAAGAGAATTGACAGACTAAAAGCTTTACACCTTCCAATATCATAAGTGATCAACATCCATGCTTATACACCAGTTTAAAAAGACATACATATATGCATCTATGAAGTTATATAAGTATACAACAAGACTCTTATCAGGTTGACTTTTTAATATTATGCGTAGTAGTTGAATCATGTACCTTCTCATCAGCAAACTTAGCCCAAAAATAAGCTATAGCTCTTGCAGATGGATCGTGAGGGAGCAAGGGGTTTTCTTTCCAAACCTCATCGATGTACTCAAGGATGACAAGCAACTCAGCCAATGGTTTGCCATCATGGACAAGAACTGGAGCCTTCATATGGACTGGGTTAGACTTGAGAAGCAAGGGGCTCTAGTTTCTTGGATCCTCTTCTACAAGTTCATATTCCACACCCTTGAGCTTCAATGCCGACTGAATTCTGCAGCAGAAACGGCTTTGGGGTGTGCCAATCAGCTTTACTTGTCCCTTTTTCTTGTCCAAGATTAGAAGCAAAATTTGTAGCTTATTTTGTTTACTTCACATAGGCCAGCACACTAGAACTAAACAGCATATTCCTGCTCATGGAATACAAATTTCTTATCTTTAGTGAGACTGGTCAACTATATTAGGACTCAGTTATTAAATAATGCCCATTTTATATTCTTACAAAATTGCCATGGGGGTTGGATTTTCTTTAAAAAAAAACTCAATCGATTTTCTTCTTTAATTGCCAAATAAATTTCTACCACCTAGTCTATTATTGAATCTCTTTGACATCATTGCTTGCATAATCTACATTATTTATTAACATTTTTAAATACCAAACGATGTTACAATATTTATTGTCTTACACTGTGTTGACTTGTATGAAGACCCTGTATTTTTATTTTATTTATTTTTTACTAAAAACAAAATGGTGATTTAAATCTGAATCATATTTGTATTTCAGTAAGTGTACCTGTATACTTCAATCTACCCTCTTTTGACAAAATCCCCCACAACCTCCCTTTCCTAATTAATTAAACAACAATGTCTTTTTTTTTTTTGTTTTTCCATTTATGATTTTTCCAAAGCATTACTTTAGAGGTAAATATGCACGAAGAAGAAGAAAGAAAGAAAGTACCTTGAATTATTTTCTCCAATTTTTTGATAACTGCAGAGACTTATAAATGCCTACCTGTATTGTCAGGCAAAATGAATTGAGAGTGAGTTCTTGGGCTGATTGGATCTTAAGATTTGAAGGCAGATTTTCTTGGAAGGAAAGAATTCTGAGTTGGTTGGATACCTCTCTAGCTTGGTGTTATGGAAGAAGTAGGAGAGCTGAGGTTGCTTGAGAAGGAGAAATTCCCATCACTCCATGAATGGTCTCAAAATTTTATCCATATTCCACTCATCAAAGAATGAGTTCCACCCAGAGAAAACCTACTCGACTTTTTGTATGCTAGCATCCCCTACCTTCGTTCCTTGAAGCAAACAAACCATAAATTTCATGCAAATTTGGATACCTAAGGAAAACCAAAAGAATTAAAAGCAAATTCAATAAATTGTCTACCAATTTTCTGAGATTTTTGTTCTATCTATCACCATTTTGCTTTAGAAGATATTTATCTACCTTATTCTGTTTTTTCGTGTGGGGTTTTGATTCTCTTTCCTTTTTTCTAGTTGGGGTTGTACCAATGAGTCCTGCTTTTATTTATTCTCTGAAATAAGATGCATGATTTTCTCAGCAAATTAGTGTTGCATCTCACGACTTTTTCTACTAGCTCCAACTGTTCAATGCAAGTAAGATACAATCCAGAAAGAACTGAAGAATATCAGCTTACAAACCGAGTAGTTTATAATTGCGACTTTGTAATACAAAGAACATTTAGAATGAAACTCTTGATCCATATATAACTAGTTCTAAATTAGAGTTTTCATGATTATTGGAGATTAAGCTTCATTAATCTGGAATGACTTCGCAAGTAAAGATTGCTAGAGCTAAGAGGCAGTTAGGTAGTCTACCAAACCCCACTTTACAAAGCCTAGCCAGCAAGGGCTCTGCAGGTTCATCCAGAAAATAAAATTGTTCTTATCCCAAGTTCAGCCTCTTAACAAAGAAATGCCAGTGGGAAAATAATCAAAGAAGGGTTACATGCCATAGTAGAAATGATAAAAATAAATATGTCTAACTATAATAAGTAAAACTGAGTTACTTTCTCTCTCTCTTTTTTTTCCTATCACAATTGCTGAGACTTTCAAATGTATTGTCAGGAAAAAAGGAATTGTGAATTCTTGAGGAAAATCCCACTGTTTATTACACATACATTTGTAGATTCACAAAACACAAAACACAAAGAACACATTTAGTATGCAGAATAGATATAGGAATACAATAGCTGCATATATAAACTTTTGTTATGCACACACAAAGAGCAATAACCATTGGTCATTATCTAGTCTTATACACATACATCTACTCACCAAACCTTCACACTCTTGAGTCTCTATGTTGTCATACTTCTTTTGCTTCCATTCTTTTTTTGCGTTCTACTTCCTCCAAGTTGTTTGACATATTGACAGTTTCGATCAAAGTGTCATCTCCTTCATCTTCACTTTCAGCTCCCTCTTATTGATAACTTCTTCTACTATGACCACCATTCTCTTCCTTTTACTCTGATTCTACTATTGTTTTGTCTAGATGAGCTTCTCCTACTATGGCTAAAGAGTTTTTGCTCCTCTTCACTTTTTGGTGAGACCCTTGTCATTCGCTTAGCCAATGATTTTTGATTGGCCAGCAAATTCTTTAATTCAACCAAAGAAGGTTGAATTGGCCAATCTTGGATTTCTGCAATAAGACCTCTTAATTCGGGCCTCAATCCACAAATAATTTTCATTTTCATTGTAGATTCTGCAAATTTAGTTGTGGGATCCAATTCAGAAATCTGATGACACAGAGATTTAACATTGTTAAAATACTGAGGAGTCATCATTTCTTTTTGTGTTGACATTTTTAACTGAGAACATGCTGCTAAAGTGTCCCACACTTCCTTTGGTGCCTCTCTGATACGGTTCAACATTTCGTCATCTATGGTTGTCTTAATTGCAAGAAATGCCTTACCAGCTTTGATATTCCATTTCTTGATTTAAGCTGTGGCATTCTCCAGCGGCTCAACCTCATTGCCTCTTAACAATCTCCCAAAGATCTTGTCCCTGCAAATAAGATATTTTACATGCTGACCACGTATCATAATTTTGATTATTAAGCTTCCTTGTACAGATCATCCACTGTATGTAGTCTGAAACTCCCTCTTAACAACAAACATATCTGGTGAAGCTCAAACACTAGTTTGGAGATAAGACCAACTTACCAAATTGTTGAGGAAAAATTCTCCGTTTATTACACAAATGTTTGTATCTTTACAAAAATAATTGCACCCAACCAAAACTTTGGCTCTGTCTAGTCTCTGTACTCACTAAACCTTTGCACAGTGGACCCAGACCCACATCCCATTGACACCAATCACAAACACAATCAGATTTTTTTGGCACTCTCTTTGTGAACTCACACTTCACATAGAAAGCACACCTTCCTTCCCTTTTAGTACTTGCACTATGGTGGTTACTTTGCCAACTCTCATTGCTTCAAGACCTCTTGTCAGGTCAAGATGCTAATTTCTTGGATAACAAGAAATGGTTATCTAGCTTATTTTACAAAGCTCTTCTGTATCTTAGAAAGTTGGCGATGATTCTTCTAAACATATATGTTGGGCCAAATTGGATCCCTAAGGTTTCTTTGTTCAAAGTTTAATATTTCTTTCAATTTTATTAAGGATGTTGGGTTTTTAGCCTGTCTTACTAGAAAGTATTCCTAATTATTTCTTTTAAACTTGGTTTTGTGATATCATTATTGGGTTCTTGTTCTGTCTACAATTGCTTAGATAGTTAAATGCTGAAGTGACAAATACTTTCACTTGAAAACCTATTTTCTATCTGCACCATATGAACTGTGGTATGTAACACTTACCTCAGTTAGGATCTTAAACACCTCCAGACTCCAGCCCTTTTCATATGCCCATCCTCTGCTGCTTCTTTGACCATTTTCATCATTTCTATGTGAAAGGGATAGCAATTGGAGTAAGAAGAATTTCACTTTCTGGATGAAATAGCAGAGCTCTTGCTGACCTTGTCTAAAACTTTTAATACTTATGATGTCCTTATTATAGTTATAAAATTAAGTAATATTTTTTAGTTTAGTAGTAATGGTAGTTTTGTCTTTTTATTTACTTTCTAGCCTAAATAAACTCTCTTTAGTATTAATGATTTGATGACAATTTGCAATAAGAAAATCTATCATTCTTTTCTCTCTTTTCCTCTTATTTCTTTTGGTTTGTTTTGCATTGAAATCTTAACAGTCCTTTGTCACTTGTCAAGCTTAATCACTTGAAATAATTTTAATGAAAAAATTAGTTGGGTTAAGAGTATCCAACTCTAAATTTGAACAAAGTAATTGCAATTTCTCAACTTTCGTGGTCTATAAGATTATCCTTTCACAGAAAACTTTGTGAATTTCAATTCTAATTTTGTTGAGAAATCTCAGCCACCATCTTATTTCACAAATTACATGAAGTAGAACTCACTTAGTACACAATCCCAAATAACTAAAAGGAAAGGAAGAGTGGGAGATTAGCAATCTCTACACTGAAAACAGAACAGGGTAGGTTATATATGGTTGCTAAAGCAAAATGGATTTATTAATGAATTTCCTTTCCATTCCTCTAGGATTTACTAATGGATTCATGGTTTTTTGGCCGCCAAGGAGCGGTGGTGGCTGATACTAGTTTGGAAGTAGTTGAGTAGATTATCTCTTGGTGGAAGGCATTCTTTGATGAGTGGAATATGGAGAAAATTCTGAGACCAATCATGGAGCGATGGAAAGCTCTCCTTTTCAATTAACTTGATGCCTCCTATTTCTTCCATAACATCGAGCCAGAGTGGTATCCAACCCACAACTAAATCTAAATACCCTATTTCCTCTCCTCCAAAAAACTTCTTCCCTTCAAGCTGCTTCTCAAGAAATGCTAGTGATTCCAAAGCAGTCTCTTTTGCCTTTTCCTGTTGTTCTCCTTCAGCTCTACAAGCTCCATATACTCCAAATACAACCTGTATACAAAAATAATAGGAGAGACTATAACCATCCATGCTTTATGCTTTCATAGTTTAAGTACTTCACTATAACCATATAAACCAGCTAATGCATTTTTGGATCTAAGCTCTTGAAGCGATTTATAAAATCCGATAAAAAAAATCCTAATTTAACTAACTGAGCCTTACTGTATATATAAAATTTCTTATACCTGATGATACTACGGATCTATTAGATCAACCTTTTAAATTTAATTCTAAAGAATAGATGCAGCTCAATTAAACAAATCCAAATGGTTGTTTATAAAAGACTGGTTTTGTGTGTGTGTGTGTGTTTACATATATAAGAGCAGTTGAAGTATGTACCTTTTCATCAGAAAACTTAGCCCAAAAACGAGCTATGGCTCTTTCAGATGGGTCTTGAGGCAACAAAGGGTTGTGTTTCCAGACCTCATCAATGTACTCAAGGATCACAAGGGACTCAGCAAATGATTTGCCATTATGCAGAAGAACAGGGACTTTCTTATAAGCAGGGTTAGACTGGAGAAGCAAGGGACTCTTGTTTCTTAGATCTTCTACAATAAATTCATATTCCACACCTTTGAGCTTCAATGCCCACTGAATTCTGGCACTGAAAAGGCTTTGAGTGGTGGCAATCAGCTTCACTTCTCCCATTTTCTTGTCAAATCTATGAGTAGAAACTTTGTAGCTTATTTTGTATTAAATTTATAAGGTGTCCCATTTGGAACAAAGGTAGTCATTTCTTTGATTACCCAGCACACCAAAACTGAATCATTAATATTACAAATAAAAAATAAAAAAAATGTTTTTAAAAATTGTAATTTAATATTATCTCAAAGTTGACTTGGGAGTTGGAGGAAGCTTCCTTTGGGAATAAAATAAATCAATTTGGTTAGAATATGCACAATAATACTTGCATTTCCTAGCTCTATCATTCAGCAAGAGATATTTCATATTCATGCATTAAACAAATGTAGAATATATATAAATCTGATGTTCAATCTCATGACATCATTGCTTGCGGAATTTAAACGTTGGATGTTCATTGTTGACTTGGACTTTTTTTTCCCCTTATTATTGTCATTTGTTTTATATATATAACAATTCTCCAGTCTGGATCTCCGGACTGGTCCTCCATCCAGATTGTCACAAAAGTTTAGCTTTCTAAAACAAATTTAAAAAAATCATCACAGAAGATCATGTTTTTTGTAATAAATGTAAAAAATGTCATAAAACCCAGCTTTTTGAGACGATCCAGATGAAACTCTCATCCGGATATCCGAACTGGAAAAACCCTATTATATATATATATACATATATACAAAATTTATCCAGTCCGGAAGTCTGGATGTTCAAACTGGAGTTTCATCCCGATCGTCACAAAAGGTTAAATTTTTTTAATGACAAACGTGAAAACGTTACAAATGGAATTCCCACCCGGATATCTAGACTGGAAAAGCCGTGTGTGTGTGTGTGTGTGTTATAGATAAAGGAAAATATAATTTATAATGGAAAACATGATAACAAAACAAATGCTAAAGGTTGTTATATAATTTTGAATTAGATTTTCAATTTAATTAAAGTGCCACTCATATAACTTGTAACTCCACAATATTACCCATTATAAGTTAGGAGGTAGCCGTAGGTAGTTCTTAGGAGAACAACTTCCATTATAAATAACTATGTAACAAGTTATATATTATTACTTATTTATTTAATTATTTATTTGGACACATGTTGAATTAGGGGACTAAGAATTTTAAACACGAATTCTAATCCAGTGCAGACTCTTAAGGAAATTACCACTGAATTTAGCTCTTCAACACCGGTGACTGTTTGGTAAGTTCAGTTGGATTAATGACTCCAAGAGCAACAATTTTCTTACATGTTGACAGCAGATCATAAAGGTTGGACAGTCCTAATAAGTATTAGAAAAGAGTAAATAGAAACTAGAAACTATTTCCTGTCCAGATCATCAATTTGAATCTTCTACCTGGTGTGAGACAAATAGCTAGCTGGACCTATTTACCTTTTACTATTTGTATTTTTTATAGTTTATAGTTTATATTTTGTTTTTTGTTTGACTTCCTTGTCCCTTCTGCTTTTCTTTCTTCCTGCCAAAGACAGGCTCAAGGAATTGCTCACCCTTTGGTTTATAAGCTTCTTTTCATGGTTATTGCTTTCATATTGTTCCATTTTTCAGTTGATATACTTTGCTAATTGAAGCCATAGTTCTTGATATTATATCTGGAAGTAAGCTTCTTCTTTTTTTCTTTTCTTTTTCTGACTGCTTCCTCATTGCCCATAAAAACTGGAAAAAAATATATTCTGTGAAGGCTCTTCCAAGAACTTTCTCAAAGAGGATGGTGAGAATGCAGAGAAAAACAAGAGAGAAACAGATGAACTCAAAAAACGAGCAAGAGAACCGCTTTTCATTAATCTGTCAAGCAATATATACATCACAAACTTGAACAGTTAACTACACCTAATATATCAAATTATGCAGCAAAGCCATGCTTCATTATACGACAGATTTCGCTACCCTAAAGTGCCAAGATTTTTGCTTACAAATTGGCTGCCGGATGCAGCAAAACTTAAGCTAAACACACACAAGTAACCATTACATTTGGACTGAACTAAAGCCAGAAACATTAACTAACCTAACTGGTTTTTGCTGGTCTGGTTTGCACACCAGATCAGCATCCTTCTCAGCTTTCCAGCTTTGCTTCCAAAACAGCAAAAGTGCCATCTCTAACATTCCGGTTTACTTTTTGAAAGAAGGTGATCCGGGTCCAGTTCCCAGTATTATATGATAGGATATTGCCATGATGTGCGTTGGATATGGGACTGTCAGTTGCCTGACTTTGTTAGGAGCATGCTAGACAAGATTGTGGAAAGCTGTAGAGGTATAAGTGCAATTGGAAGGACAGTGCTGAAACTTTCCTCATGTTATGGACTCCAAGAATTGCCAAAGAGATATTAAGAAACTAATCAGCCTCAAAACATCTTGAGATTGATTGGTGGTATAGTTTGACTCGTATGCCTTGTGGACTGGGCCATCTAACTCAACTTCAGACATTATCAGAATTTGTACTGAACAAGGGCAATATCGATTCATGTCCTCTAGTGGGACTGAACAATTTGAGAGGAGAGCTAAGGATTCAAACTTTAGGAAATGACATATATTGTAAGGCTACAATATTGCAGGGGAAAGAGCATCTTAGATCCTTAATATATACTAGCTTGGTATTCCAATATGTCAATGCCAATGCAGCTGTAAATCATTTGGAATGCCCAAGCCGCACTCCAATATAAAAGAACTTGCTTTAGTAGCTATGAGGGTATTCAGTTGTCTGATTGTCTTTCCTCACTGAAAAAATTTGGTAAAGTTTTTGGTACGGAAATGTAAATGCTAACATTTATCTCCCATAAGTCAGCTCTCATCTCTTAAGCTGTTAATACCAGACGATATGACTAATTTGAAGAACATCTCAAACAAGTATGAGAATGATAATTCTTCATCATCAGCAGCATTTTTGTTCCATCCCTGGAAGAACTTAGGCTTACAGAATTGCCAAATCTAGAAGAACTTAGCCTAGAAAACTTTCTATCTTAGAAAATTGGTGATAATTCTTTGACGTATTTCTTGGGCCAATTGGGTTTGTCAATGTTGTGGTATTTAGTTAGTATGTTAGCCTTGTTTTATACTGCAAAATATTCCATATCACCAGTCCTAGATCTGGTTTTGTGGTACCATTTTTGGGTTCTTAGTCTGTCTACATATGCTTGGATTGTAAGATCCTGAAAATGGAAAATATATTGAAGTCAAAGAAACCTATTTAATGTGTTATGTAACTCTCAATTAGGATCTTAAATTCCTCTAGGCTTCAGCCCCTTTACATATCCCTACCCCTCTTCTGCTTCTTTGACTATTTTCAGCATTTCTATGTGAAAGGTATAGCAATTGGATTTGCAACTTACTTACTGTGAAGTACATAAAAGTAAAAACCAGTACTTATTTGGTAGAAATTAACACCAAAGAAAACAAGCATACACTACAAAATTAATACCCTTATTTGCTAAATGCATGGTGAAAAAAGAAGAATTTTAGAGAATGGTCAGTAGGCAAATTACTACCAATTCCTTTGGATTTCTATTGGCATCTACAGCCTAGATAACAATGACCACTAGTGATAACCTCCAAATTGGCTTCGTGCTGAAATCCCCCTCTCCAATTTATTAAAACAATAAGAAAAAAAAATGCATTTATGAGTTCATTGTTTGACTTTGTTTGCTGCAGCTAAGGAGAGGTAGTAGCGCAGGCTTCCTTTTAAGTATTCGAGAAGATTTTCTCTTGACGGAATGGATTTTGTGATGATTGGAGTATGGATGAAATTCAGACACCATTGATGGAGTGATGGGAAGGTCTCCTTATTAAGCAACTTCATGCCTCCTACTTCTTCCATAACATTAAGCCAGTGAGCTAACCAACCATATACTAAATCCAAATACCCTATTTCTTCTCCCCAAAAAAACTTCTTCCCTTTAATTTGCTTCTCAACAATTGCCAGTGATTCCACAGCAGCTTTGATTGCCTTGTCCTTCTTTTCTCCTTCTGATTTGAAAGCTTCTCAGACTTCAGCTATTAGCTGGATTCAATAGAATTAACATAATTAAGAACCTCATACATACACACATACATACATAAATATGTGCATAATTAACATACTTAAGAACCTCATACATACACACATACATACATAAATACGTGCATACATATTGTTCAGAAAAAAAATTATAAAAGATATGATGATCCACTTTTCATTGACTTAAGTTTTCGAAAATACATACATGCATAGATACATATCAAAAGTAGTATATACGTGGTTGAATCAAGCATAAAATATGTGTGTACCTTTTCATCAGCAAACTTAGCCGAAGAACGAGCAATGGCTTTTTCTGAAGGGTCATGAGAAAGCAAGGGATAGTGTTTCCAAACCTGATCAATATATTCGAGGATGATAAGGACTCAGCTAATGGCTTGCCATGATGAAGAATTGTTGGGACTTCTTTATGAGCAGGGTTAGATTTGAGAAGCAAAGGGCTCTTGTTTAATAAATCTTCTTCTATGAATTCATACTCCACACCTTTAAGCTTCAATGCCCATTGGATTCTTGCACAGTAAGAGCTTTGGTGTGTAGCAATCAGCTTCAATTCTCCCATTTTTCTCTCTTGTCTATGCTATAAAAAAAATTTGTAGCTTAGTTTTTGTGTGTATTTATAAGATATCCTAAATAGAATATTCAAAGATTTCAAAGTCAAAATACACTGCATACATATAAGGTATAATGGGGATTTACTTCACTTTTTTTCAAAACTCAGTTATCAAATTGGAATTAATCACCAAAATTAGAAAATGCACAGAAAGTGTAAAATCATTGTTTTTAGGTGTAGAATTCAGAAGTTAAGAACTCTCAGCCTTATATAGCAAACCAACAAAAGTCTTTGACGCAATCAAAGTTATAAGTAGAAGAGCATATATATGTTATCCACTGTTGTAGCTCATTGACATCATTGCTTGCGGAATTTAACATTGACCATTGGCATGGACATGAAATTTTTCATTTCATTTACTTAAGGAATGGTGAAACAATTAAGATCAGGTGCGTACATGAGAGTGTAGCACAGTGGTAAAAGCTGGTGAACCATTACATCTAAGAGTTGTAGTACGATTCTTAGTAATCCTATATGAACTCAGGTACTTTTTTTCTGCTGTTACTGCATGAGAAGGAGATAGATTCTAGCGACATACTTCATTAAAAAAATACTTAGATTTGCTTACTAAATATTTTATAGGCTTATGGTCCTTTCTCATTCTCCAAAAAAAAAAAAAAAAAAAAAAAAAAANAAAAAAAAAACAGATCAGGTGCTCTTTAACCCAAAAAAAGAAAAAAGAAAAAGAAAAAAAGAGGTTATTCACCAAAAAAAAAAAAAAATAGAGGTGGCAGTACTGGAAGGATAAGGATAAAAAAGAAAGAAAGGAAATAAAGAAAAGTTAAAAGCAACCCATGAAAGTGAGGAAAAAAAAAAGAGTTATGAGAGTGAGCGCCTATCAAATTTATTTGATCCTCATGTTAATTTTCTTTTTTAAGCTAAGTACCAAATTTATTAATAAAATATTTGCTTATTTATATAAGAGTTATTAATAGTAGATAAATTAATAATATTTTACAACTATAAAAAAATGAATTGAAAAAAATAATAGCACATTATTGTATATTAAAAATTTAGTTCATCAATTTGATCATTTTAAATTTTTTTTATTGCTTAGATTAATATTAATTTTTTTATATTTTTATTTTTGGATAGAGGAATGTCAATCATAAAATTTGATGATTAATGTGATAATTAATTTTTTTTATCACTAAATTTTAAAGGACCCAAAGTAAAGCTCAGAGTCAAAACAAATTTTAATATATAATTTACCCATATTTCAAAAAAAAAAAAAANAAAAAAAAAAACCTCATAACTTTAGAAATAAAAAGAAAAAAGGAGTTAACATCACATCATAGATATTCATTACTAAAAACATATATTATAGAAACATTTATAAAACGACTATATGATTCATAGAAATATATTATTGATAATCACTTTTTCTAATAAATTTCATGTATTAATTTTGTCAATCTTTAACAAAATCAACGGACAAAAGAATAAATTGCTATGTTTAAATTATAACTTTTTTGAAATATGTTTAATTATATTAAGAACAAAATTTATGAACAAGATTAAACATTCATTCTTTTCAAATAATAATAATAATAGTAATTAGGGGTGTGCAAAAAACTGACCAACCGATAAAACCGACTTATCCAATCCAATTCAACTTATTTAGATCGGTTATTTTAATGTTATTAGATTGAATCGGTTTTAAAAATTCAAAACTGATCATTGGATTGATNACACTGCATACATGACACCTTGCCTATGTTAAAACCATTTATATTTCTTTTTAACTTTGTTCACGTATGTGTTGTAAAAACAAAAAACAAGAATAATAAAAAAATAAAAAAATAAAAAAATAAAAAATCTATCCGCTTATGTATATATGTCAATAGTCCATAAAGATAAAACATAAATAAACAGTAATTTTCCACATGTCTAAAATTTGCAAAATTAAACTATTTTATAAACAAAAGAAGTTAATTAATTCTGAAAACAGAAGAAGTTAATTAATGGATTAATTAAAATTTAATATTTCAAACTTTTAGAGTTGTGCAGTTTCAGCCTTAAATTTTATGTTCGGTCTGATTAAGCTTTAAAGTTTTCAAATTTATGTGAATTGGTCTAATTGAATGGTTATTTTAGACGAACCATAAATGGAGTGCACATGACCCCTTTCCACTCTTATTTTGGAAAGTCGTAAGCTGTGTTTTCAGTTGTAAGGTTGACATGATTTTGCTATTCGAAACTTACGGATTAGCTTTGATTGGGTAGCGATTATCCAGTCACCAAAAAATGATACTAGAGGTGGATGGTCCGACTATGCACTTCATGGCATATGATGGCGTGCTTGCCGGTTTTCTCTGTAGTTTACTTAAAATTTAAAAAGAAAATGGATTGCGTGCACCCCTTTAATAGTCCATCCACTGGAACTGCGAAATTGAACTAATTTGCACCAATTTGAAAAATTGAAGATCCAAATCATACAACCATGAAAATTTAGGGTACTAAATTGTAAGTTACCTAACTTATGTGCTTGTCACGTGCACCCAGTTCATTGTGACAAGACCCACCCCGGAAATCCCTCCGGATTTCCCGGAGAGGCCCCGCCTGAGGAAGATTCCACCAGAACCCCTCGGGGCATCCGACAGAATCCTCTTCCGAAAGGGGATAATAATCAAATAAACAAATAAACAATAATGGGACGAATAGTAAATAAGATATGAACGAAAGTAGATAAAATAAGNTAATAAATTACAAAAAAAAAAAAATTGTATCTGGAAAATTGAACCTTTCATCTGAAAATATATTATTTTACAATCGAATTAAACCTACGGATATGAACAATAATATTGTCAAAAAGACAACGTAAAAGTGTTAGGTTCGCATAAAAAAGAAATAAAAAAAATAGAGAAAATTAAAATATTAAAAAATTGATGGAAATTAAAATATTTCAATGAAGTAAACATAAAAAGAATAGTTTTAAAAATTTGGATTCGGTGTGTAAATCAAAACATGTATGTCGCTTTTTCATAGTGAAGTGAACGCTCCTCTTCTTTACTAGCGTGCGAGAAAGGGGAGGAATTGGCTTCCTGGGTATCGAAGAAAAGGTGTTGAAATCAGAATGTGGGGTTTGAAGAGGAAGGATTTCTTATGCGGTGAAACATAGTTTAGGACTTCGGCTTAAGATGGGTTTGTCCTAAAATCTTGTTCCTGCCTTTTATTGTCCGTTTTCTGGTCAATTTTGATATGTGTTGGTCTAAAGACTGAAATTTTGATATGGGTTTTACTGGATGTTCGAGATTTTTGCTTCTTTGATTTTTTTTTTCTTTTTATTATTTAAATAAGCATGTGAGTCGTTGGTTTTAGGTGATAATTCTTTTTGGTATTCAATTTTCGAAGATTATAATTGCCGTTAAAAATTGATTGATGATCTCGGCTTAGTTGTGAGTAGCTGAGGAGTAAATTTGTTACTTTTCTAAATGAATGCTAAAGCAATTTAAGAATTCTTTTTTATTTTTTCGGTTAGTTCATTTATATATATATAAATATATATATATATATATTTTTGGTAATAATTCATTTATATATATAAACACACACACACATAATATATATTCATGTACTCTTAGAGATAATGTGATTTCAGATGAATAATTAATAACAAATGTGAGGTGAAAATGGCAGAGAACGATCCATCGAAGAAAGTGTCCAGATATCTGAAACGAGAAGTCCTTGGAGAAGGTACTTATGGAGTCGTTTACAAAGCCATTGATACTGAGGTAACCCCCAAAACTTAAAAGGTTTCTTGAACCTTTTATTTATTTATTTTTATTTTGTGTGTGTATGTGGAAAATGATATGCTTTGAAGTGTCATACTTGAATATGGAGCAGATTGACTTGTTCAGTTCATTTTTCTTCATAATTTTGTCATCATCCTAATGGGAGAATATGAAGATCTTCTTAATTCGATGTGGTAGTTATTGTAAAATCTTTGTTTTATCCAATTTCCATTTACTGCTAAATACAGTGTTATGAATTAGGTAAATAGTCTCTGGTTCTGGTTTGTGTTTGATTGAGTCATTGTGCAGACGGGACAGATAGTGGCAATTAAGAAAATTCGGCTTGGAAAGCAAAAGGAAGGAATAAATTTTACGGCACTTAGAGAGATTAAACTGCTAAAAGAGCTCAATGATCCAAATATTATTGAGTTGAGTGATGCATTCCCCCACAAAGGAAACTTACATCTTGTGTTTGAGTTCATGGAGACAGACCTTGAAGCTGTTATACGCGACCGGAATATATTCCTATCACCAGCTGACATAAAATCATACCTTCAGATGACATTAAAAGGACTTGCTTACTGCCACAAAAAATGGGTATTGCATAGGTATATCTTCTAGTGTCAAAAGCTTCTTGTTTATTTATTACTTTCTTGCTATAATTTATCTCAAAAGTTTGTTACTTGTGCTTTACAGGGACATGAAGCCCAACAATCTCTTAATAGGACCTAATGGACAACTTAAACTTGCAGATTTTGGTTTAGCACGGATCTTTGGAAGCCCAGATCGGAAGTTCACTCATCAGGTATTTTGTTGTCTTACATGGTGATCCGTTTAGGTATGTGAGAACATGTAATTTAAGCTAGATGTATTCTCTTCTGAACATGTAATTTAAGTTGGATGTCTTCTGTTTCTGTTGGAAGAAGGTTTTTTCCAGCAGTTTTAGGTCTGGGTCTTTTATCAATCTTAGTTTTATGGATCCATGCAGGCATTGTTGTCTTACAATTCATTAGTATAGCAATCCTCTTGTTTATATAATGATGATAAAATTATTGTGTCAATTTGGGATTTTGTTTGTGTGATTTCTTAATGTCAGCATAGTTACCTAAAAGCTTATCGTAGTCAATTTTCCCCCTTTGAAAATGCAATAATCTCCAGTTAGCTAATTGAGAATTTGAAATTCATCTTACTTATGAGTTTGGGATACTTGTGATAGGTCTTTGCTCGATGGTATAGAGCACCTGAGCTATTGTTTGGCGCCAAGCAATATGGTTCTGGAGTGGATGTTTGGGCTGCAGCATGTATTTTTGCTGAGCTTCTTCTTCGTCGACCTTTTCTGCAGGTAACTCTCTCTATATATATATATAGATTATGGGGCTTTTCCTTTAAGAAAATTGTGTTTGTATCTTAGATCCTTTTGACTTTAAGGTCAAGTTTGGAAAATTAAAAAAATCTGCCTGTATGTTGGAGCCAGTTCTGAAGTATACTTACTTTGATAGCCTTGTAAAATGTAAAAAATATTATTTTACGTCCAAATTCAGTTAAAAAACAAACTAAAATTGAAATTATTTGGTTCCTATCTTTTCCATTTCCACTTTTGTGCCTTCCCTTTTTCCTTTATTTTCATTATTCCCATAAAGTCACAAAAGGTCTTCCTTCTTGTTCCTGTCAAAACCACTTTCAACATCCTTGCTTCCATCATTACCCTTGTAGATGTTTCTTGGGCTGTACTCTTTGGTAGCGTACAGGAATGCATTTACCTGCATTTTTAGTTATCTTGATGTTTGCTCTTGTAATATTTAACTGCTACTACTTCTGTACTCTGTTATTTTATTATTACAAGGGCTCAATTTAATGATTTTTCCAGTGTATTGTAGGACATCTTGAAAAGGCTTTCGTATTTTATTCTATGTCAATCCATGAGCTATCTATATTTCAAGTCTAATTGTTTCCAATATCTGATAGGGATCAAGTGACATTGATCAACTAGGAAAGATCTTTGCTGCTTTTGGGACTCCGACATCTTCCCAGTGGCCTGATATGGTGTACCTTCCAGATTACGTGGAATACCAATACGTTCCTGCACCCCCTTTACGCTCATTGTTTCCAATGGCTAGTGATGATGCTATTGACCTGTTAGCAAAAATGTTTACTTATGATCCAAAATCTAGGATATCCGTTGCACAGGCATTAGAGCACAGGTATTACCTTTAACTGTTTTTGTTGGTTTACCTATATAGCTATTATTAGTTCCTCCTATCATATCTGTTTCCCTATTTAGGTACTTTTCATCTGCGCCTTTGCCTACAGATCCACCAAAGCTTCCTAGACCTGCTCCTAAATCTAAGGTTTCAGATTTTAGTACACGTGAAGGTCCTACTGTATTGTCTCCTCCAAGAAAGTCAAGGAGAGTGATGCCAGATCGTGAGGTTTCTGAGGGAATTACATATCAAGGTGATAAAAATGATGATCATGGTGGTGAAATCAGACAGGCAGCTGGCGAGAATACAAGCAGGAACGAACCTGTGCCAATGTCAATGGATTTCTCAATTTTTGGAGCGAAACCCCCAAATAGGCCTACAATTAACAGGTACTATCATTATATTATCGTTTCAATATGGTTTAAACCTATGTAACTTACTCAAGTGCACATGATTTTTCTGCATGTTTGGTGGAAGTTAAACCATATAATGTGTACCTTTCATTATTTGTGTTCAGTTTGGGTGGGTGGATAGTAAATTCCTTCCAGGATGTATTGACTTTCTTGTGTTTTTATTTTTTGATTACTATTTCATTATACTAGTTAGTTCAAAAAGTTGTTGGGTTAGAGCAAATATGGACGTTAGCATTATCATATTCATTGAGTTATGTCTAGCTTGAGTTTTTACTTTTGGGTGGACGCTGACGTTTTGATTTCTTTTTTTCCTCTTTTGCAGTGCTGATAGAACACACCTGAAAAGGAAACTAGATCTTGAGTTCCAACACCCAGAATAAGTGCCCAATGCACTGAGATCATTACACATTGTAAGGATGTAATATTGTTGAGCTCATGATAATGAGGCACCCATGAAATGTTTAAGTACGTCATAAATCTGCCAGTTTTCTACAATGTCACTTATTTCTTATATGGGCATGAAATCTTTCATTGGTCTATTATTATTATTATTTTTTTTTATATTAGGGATGGAGGATTTTGCATATGTTGTAAGATTTTATATTAGGGATGAAGACAACAGAATTACATATGTTGTAAGATTTTGCTTGGTGAAACAGAGAAATTTATACAAAAGCTTATTGAAGAAAAAAGGTTTTTAGGTTTTTTTGTTCTTCTTTGGGTTTCTTTTTCTTTTCTGATGTACTTCTTAATTATATATTATTGTAATATATTATGGAGAGAAGTCCAGATTGTGATTCAGGATGATATACACCCAAGTGACAACATTGACTATTTAATCTGTTGAGTAAACTTTTTACCTCTCTAAATTAAGATCCTGCAGTAGCAAAGACAGGTTTTAAATAAGTTCTATGACGGCCAGGGCCTTTTGAAACATATTTGTAACGTTGCTGTTCATTGTTTCATCTTATTCTACTTAGTAATATCATATTATATACTTGAACATAAGACAATTATTTTATGTTAATGTAGCCTGAAAGGTAACCGCCTTAAACTTTTTCTTTGCCAGATTTAAGTAACCAGTTTTCCAATATTTAGATCGTTGGATCCTCAAAACTGCTTGCAACATCTAATGATTAAATTATAATTTTTTTTTTTTTTTAAAAAAAAATGGAGCATACAGAAGTTGAGTAAACCCATGAATCTCTGATTTAAGAATTTTTTTGTAGCTGATTTAGTTTGTCTCTTTCCACCTACAGTTAATGATCAAAATTCTCTCTAATTAACTAGGCTGGTGTTTGGAAGCGTTTTGGTCCTTCTCAGCCAATTCAACCGGAGTAATTGATTCTTGAACTCTATTTGCAGCCTTGGTTGCCTGGCAAAGTGAAACAAGAAATTAAAGGATTCTGAGTTTATTAAGGAAGATAAAAACAATGGAAAATGAAGAATGTTTTGATTACTTCTTTCTGCCAATCAGAGTGCATGGTAATGAAAAGGAAAAATAATATTTGAACCACAAATGCTGCTATGATCCCCAACCAAAGCCCCTACATAAAATAAAAATCATATGGAAATAATAAATATTAGATGGAAATAACTTTCTTTAGTGACTTGAACTTGAATATAGCCAAAAATATGATTAGGGCAAAAAAATAAAAAGAGAAAAACACTTCACTTTTGCTCTCATGTGGAAGACAAAAACCAATATAGTTGCACAAGGAATGCCTAGCAGATAGAAAGCTGCAAAATTTACATATGCACCTATCTTTTGCCATCCACATCCTCTAGCTATTCCTGGAATCAGCAAATGAATACATATACCAAAGAAGTTATCAGCTTTGGATTCAGCAAAATATATTCTTTTAGATTCTACAGAAAATAGAAAAAAAATATATGTGACTCTGAGAAAAACTGTCTTTAGGGAAAATACCTGAAAGCATACTCTGGATTCCATCAAGGAAGCATGAAATAGCAAGAATAGGCATGGTGGATGCTACATATCTGACAACTTCATTCTCATTGCTGACAACTTCATTCTCATTGCTGTAAATACTTCCCCATATGCCGCGCAGCAGAATCATCACCAATGCTACTGTAACTCCTTCTATTATCACCATCACTAAGCCCACCTTTGCTGCTAAACTTGCTGCATGGGGCTGCCCACCTCCCAGTTCATTTGATACCCTTGTGCTGCATATAGACATATATAATTGGACAAACAATATCAAATTTTATGCCATATCTAATGGAAATTCCTCTACAATATACACATTGATACCATCAAGTACTTCAATTTGGCAAAACATACCATACAGCAGCACTGAGTCCAAAAGGAATCATCCAAAGCATTGCAAATGTGTTGAGACTACAAGTTAGAAGAAAGAATAAGGTACTTAGGAATTACACATAATGTGCACTTTCACCACATTAACAATGTAAGTGTTTTGTTTTCTGGTGGAATAGACGTAGCACTCACACACACACACACACACACACACACACACATGTTATAGGAAAAGATAGTTGAGTTGAAGTACACATACCAGATGGAAAGTACAGAAGTCTCTAACTTGGGATTAGGAAGAAGACCGGCGAGTAGGACCACCAGTTCGAATGACCAAGCTTTAAAACTGCTCAATCATGGGGTAACCAATGAGCTCTATTATTAATTCCTATAAATTTTTTTTTTCTTTTTTTTTTCTGTTTCTTCAAAATCAAGATGTTCAAAGATATAAAGTTTGTACCAGAGCATGAGAGCCGAAGGAATAGAGATTTTTAGAAAAGTAGGAAATTTGTGCAATGCTTCTTTTGAAAAACCAGTCCAAGTCTTCACACATGAAGGAGAAAACTTGATATAAAGTGCCATTAACATCACATTTATCCAATAAGAGATTGAGTTTGCCAAAGCAGCTCCTCTACTTCCAAGATTGGATTTGAAAACCAAAACCCAACACAGCAGTATATGAATTAAAGCTGTAATTCCAGAGCATAGCATCATTGGGAAGACTATGTTCTGTGTCTGTAAGAATCTTACAAGGCATTGAAGAAGTCCATAAGAAAAAATGCTAGGAATCATGAAACGAGCATATTGTCCAGCTTCTTCTGATATTTGATGATCTTGATGCATAACTATCAGAATTGGTTTTGTGTTCAAGCAGATGATAGAAAGGAATACACCAACGACTGAGAGAACAAGCATAGCCCTCTGAATGTGTATGCCAAGCATATGATATTGTTTTGCTCCAAATGACTGTCCACATAAAGTATCCAATCCACTAGCCAATCCCATCTGATCAAAGATTCAAAGCATGTGTACTTCACATATATATAATCCAGGAATTACATATAATCGAACATTAGGCGTTCACCCAATTATGCTGAACACATAAGATACAAATTAAAATAAAAAGGAAAAAGCAATGGAGGCAGTCTTACCAACAAGGTGAAAGAAGTGACTGTTGCAAAAGAAGTAGCCAATGAGGCAGCAGAAAGAGCTAACTCTCCAAGATGACCAACAAACATCAAAGATATCACCTGCAACGAGTACTGCAATATTCCTACTGATATCAAAGGTCCTGCTAACCATACCTGTTTTTTCACTTCTTTCACAAATCCCTTTTCCCTGAATTCCTGGAGCTCCATTCTTTTTTTTTTTTTTTTTTGATGTTTATGCTAAATATACCATTTGGAAACCATATGTATATACACACACACACACTACTTATGCTGAAAAAAATACAAATCCATGTCCAAATTTGCATACTACATCTTTTTCTGCATAATAAAAGCTTAATATAGTTTTTATTTTTTATTTTTTTAATGTGGGTTTTGATTTTACAGAGAGCTTATTATATCTATATAAGCAGAGATATTATGTAAGAGACATATTCTTTAGAATATATTGTTTTTCATCGGTGTTCTGTATGAAGCTGTAATAGTTTATATCCATGTCTCATTCTCTTTGATGCTCTAATTGATTATGATACCCTTCCAGCCTAACTTGGGACATGCCAGAAATTCAATTGTAGGAGTTGCTAGCCTAGGAATGTGTGTCATATTGTTGAAAAAATTCATTTATAATATAAATTTTGTTAAAAAAATTAATTATTGGATTGCGAGTAAAAAATTTGAATTCGAATTTATTGTATGTGAAAAAGCAACTTTAGTAATGGTTTGTTGTCCATGTTTTGGAATGTATTGCTAAGAGATAGGTGCAGAGGGACCTACTTTGTGGAACATTAGGTACAATTAAAGCCCAAAAAAGAAAATAAAAAATTATTAGAAATTTATTTATTAATTTTTTGTAATTGATGAAGGTTCAAAGACAGATTACTGATTATGTGATAGAGGTGCCGAGGATTTTACTTTGTGGGAACATTAGGTGCAATTAAAGCCAAAAAAAAAATATTGAAATTTATTTATTCATTTATTTTTTGTATTAGTTGAGAAAGGGGAAAAGACAGATTACTGATTATGTTATAATGAAATGGATTTGTTTTTATTATTGAAGCCTTGGAATTGATCCGATAAGAAAATCTTTAATTAAGCATGAATAGACCAATAAGAAAAGTTATTATTATTATTATTATTATTATTATTATTTCTCCCGGAATTACCCTCTTACTGCTAGTAAAAAGCAACTAAGAATCTACTGATGCTTGGCCTTGCCCGAGGGGCCATAACAGGGCCTTACTTAGAAATTTCACCCTCTGAAAAGCCTTAATAATAATGTATATGATGTAAGAAACCCTTCATTGAAACTGGAAAGTGTCACTATAACTTTTATATGACAGAAGTAATTAATAAACCAGCAACTGCTGCAAATGGAGTGACCATAATGATGCATCATATTGAACTCCACCAACATCAACAATTGAGTAAATCTAAGAACTACAAAACAAGTCAACAATTTAAAACTTTAAAGGTTGTACTGATTCAGTAAAATTACATAATCAAAATATATTTTGGAGCATAATTTATTTCTCAGTCAAATTTTCTATTCGATTCCGATTTTCTTAAAAACTAAGCTTGAAACAGGAAAAGTGGTAACCAACTCGATCCAAGTGCACCTTTTTTTTTTTTTTTTTTTTTTTTTTTTTTTTTTTTTTCCTTTTGGTTTTCACTCTTTCCTGGTACAAACAGGAGGCTTTTCTCAGTTTCAAAACAGGAAATCAAAACTATTTCGGTAGATTAAACATCAGCAGACAATTGTGACAAAGTAATGTATATACATAATGACATTCTTCTTGAATCTTTGAGTGATGAATCTTCTCCTCCACTAGTAATATAAAAATTTTATCAACATTATAATACCATATCGACCGGGATCATATTGTCGTAGACTCTATCTTTAGCCTTCATTGCCTAATTAATAAGATAAGATTCAAGCTATTCAGACATAGATAAGAGGGAGAGACAGAGAGAGAAAGAGCAGTGAGGAAGGATATCTTACTTCTTGCTCCCAATTAGTGCGTGCAGTGATAACAAGAAGAGACACCATTTGCACAATGAGTGCACAAATGATACCCAGCCAGAGCCCCTATGTATATAAGAAACTCTTTGGTTACAGAAAGCCAATATGAAATGGGAATCGATCTCTTAAAATTTTTGGAGAATAAAAGAAACAGTATGAATAAGTTACTGAGGTGAAAAGCTAACCTTTCCACCAGTGTGAAATACAAAAGCAAATAGAACTGCAATGGGGATCCCCACCAGATAATATGAACCAAGATTGACATAAGCACCAATCTTCTGCCAGCCACATCCTCTGACAGTGCCTAAATAGATAATTTTTATACAGATTTTATGAAAACAAATTGTGTTTTTTAACATTTTAAAGCAGGCATCTATGTCATGAAAAGGGCAGGCAGAACCTGAAATAACAGCCTGGACTCCATCTATCAGGTTAGATATGGCAAGAATTGGCATCATTTCTGAAACATATTTCACCACATCTACATCATTGCTGTAGGCGTAGCCCCAGACTTTGCGTACAAGTATCATCACTAATCCGACAACAATGCCTTCACTAACGGCTAATATTAGGACAACATATACTGCTAAACGCGCAGCTTGTGAATGCCCTGCTCCTAATTCATTGGACACCCGAGTACTATATAAGAGAATGGTGAATATTAGAGATATCAAACTCATTTGTTGACTGTTGTGCAGAATTAAAACAGAGTTTCTAAAATATCTACAAGTTTTTTTTCTCTTTGAAACAGCAAAGTTAAAGTATTCAGTTAAGCATAGCTAACCTCACTGCTCCTCCTAGTCCACAGGGAATCATCCAAACAGTTGAAGCTGTATTGAGACTGGGAATAAGAAGCATTTTGTTAATCAGGAACAATGGTGCAGAACCTTACAAAAGAAGTAATGAACCCGAAAAGTGGTAAAGCGAATAATTGAATTTACAAAGTAGGGGTTAAATAATGACCTGATAGAAAGCACTGAAGTTTCTAATTTTGGGTTAGGAAGAAGACCAGACAAGAGAACCACCATCTCGAATGACCATATCTCAAAGCTGTGTACATGAATCATACTAAAGTCAAACAGTATATAGTTCTTTAATCATGAGAAACAGCAAGTGATAGAAAAAATTAAAAGACAAGAGCATATAAGCTTTGTCACTATTTGGTTGCATTAAGAAACTAAAGAATTCACATTTTCCTAATTTTTCTTCTGCTTTCCTCTTTGCCAAACAAAAGCATAATGGAACATGAACCTACCAGACCATAACAGCTGAAGGAATAGCAAGCTTAAGAAAAGTGGGAATATTATGAAATGCCTCCTTTGAGAAGCCATTCCAAGACTTTCTGCATGAAGCTGAGAACTTGATGAACAGCACCAACAGCAAAACATTAATCCAGTAGGAGACTGAGTTTGCTAAAGCAGCTCCTTTGTATCCCATGTTGAATGTAAATATCAGAATCCAGCAGACAAAGATGTGCAATAAGGTTGTGATTCCAGAGCACAGCATCATCGGGAAAACAATGTTTTGAGCTTGTAAGAATCTGACAAGGCACTGCACAAGTGCATATGCAAAAAGGATCGGGATCATGCTACGAGCATATATTCCAGCAGCTTCTGATATCTCAGGATCTTGACCCAAGGCAACTAGAATTGGTCCTGTGTTTGCCCAGATGATAGCTAAGGGAATGCTAACAAATACAAGTACAAACATGGCCTTTTGCATTTGTATCCCCAGCATATGATACTGCTTTGCTCCATATGATTGCCCGCATAAGGTGTCTAATGCACTTGCCATCCCCACCTTCTCAAAACACAGAACCACACAGATACAATTTCACAGAACAATTCAGAAAGAGAAACATAATATGAAAAAAAAAAAAAAAGATGCTATGGAGGAAAATGTGCTTTTGGTAACATAGAACAGGGTATTCCAAGCTTACAGAGTATAGTATTTTTGATCTAATGATTAAAGGAAATACTCTATAGAGTTTCAAAACCATTAATCTTAGTATTAATTTAGTATTCATCATAGTTTTCACTATATTAGGAAAAGTGAAAAACAAGAGGGAATTTAGTGCTTTGAATGATAACTTATTGAACCTTGCCATATATATAATCATGATATTTGACAACAAATTAACTACAATCTGTGGCTCTAAACTGCTGAAAGTTAGTTTAATGTGTGTTTAGTTTAGAAGATAAATTAATTGAACATTTACTGCTGTTTTGACATGCATCAGACAATCTGGAAAAAAATAAAAATTTGTGACGGGTCTAGCACTTAGAGCCCTTCATTGAGACTCTAATTCATACATTTGAAGAACCACTTTACATCTGTTTGACAAAACACAAAAATTTCATTGCTAATACAGTTTAGAGGGCATAATATATAGGATCAGATTTATCAAGCTCAATCTGAATTTAGGTGCTTAGTTGGACACAAAATCAATTGGTCTAGTTTCCAACACAAAAGATTAAAACTAACATGCATGCAATACATATACATCTCTACCACATAAGAAACTGAAAAACACATATACATTAAAATTATAAAATTGAAACGAGCATATGAAATTGGAAAATCATATACAAGTTTATTGACAAAAAATAAAAATAAAGAAGCTTTGAAATTAAAGAAGTTAGGTAGCTTCTCTTTATATATATATAGTAATAATTAATGACGAACCAATAAGCTGAAGCCAGTGATAGAAGCAAAGGAAGTGGCCATTGAAGCGCCAGAGAGAGCCAACTGGCCCAAATGACCCACAAACATGACAGAAATAACCTGCAATGAAAATAAAGAGAGACTGACACTGATGAGAGGCCCAGCAAGCCATAGCTGCCTCTTCACTTCCTCAGAAATCTCCCTCCTCCTGGTGTTTACATTAATATCGTTTTCAGGATAAAATCCAGATCCATCTTCTTCGGATATTTGTATCAGAGGTGAAATGGAACATGTTTTTTGGTCTTCTCTCTCCATTTCATGCCCTTCTTCTTCTCTTTTTACGTTGGTTAGAGAAATAGTATGTTGCAGCAAATCAAGCATGAGCTAATAATACAGAAAAAAATTATAGTAAAAATTTCTATGCAACAGGTGCGTGGTGATACGGTGTTACAAGCTATTTATTATCGAACACCTGATAAAATATTATGATTATGTGACATTGGGTATAATTATAAATTTTTAAATTTATGTTTCACATGATTATTTAAAAAACACACCCATAATATAGCTTTGTCATGATATATAGCTTTCATTTTTGCTTTTAGTTTTTAGTTTTTTTTTTTTTTTTGGGGGTTATGCTAACGAGTTACCAAATTTTGGATATTTAATTATATGATATATAGAATAAATAATAATAATTATTACTATCATAAAAATGGTACCAAATGGTAGGGATATACAAAAATCTGACAACCAGACCCAATCCAGCTGATCCAACCCAACCTAACTTAATCTACTGGAAAATCTGAATTTTTGAGTTGGGTTGGGTTGGATGATATCTAATCCACTGACTTCGAATTGGGTTGGGTTGGGTGGTAAAAAACCCGATTAACCCGACCCAACCCGTATATATTAAAAAAAAAATCTCCCCCCCCCCCTCTCTCTCTCTCTCTCAATTTTCGATTTGTGATTTTTGTTTATATTGCTGAAAAGATAAGTAAATTTATTATTTTCTATTTTTTTTTTCAAAAAAGGTGTATGCTCTGCTAATGTATTTTACTTTTGAAATGCATGTCATTGATGTCATAAAGCAATTTGTTTTTCTTGTTAAACTCATAATTAAAAAGAAGTGAGTGAAAGAATAAATGAATGAATTTTTTTCCGATTTAGACAACTTGTAAACAATGCTTCATTAATTGATATATAAAAATCTAATAAGAATTTGATGTCTCGAAGATTCGTTTTTATGCTAAAATGTTGCAACCAATCCAATATAGGGAACCTGAAAATGATATTGCTTTCTTGCAACTTTTCTGTGACATGAACAAAGAAATATATACTAATGTTTAATCAATTTTATTTACTATGACGGGATAATTAATTTTATTTACTTAATCAAATTAATGTTGTTTAATATATACTATTTTTAATCAGTTGGATATTGATTGTTTTTGTAGTTCTTTGTATTATAATAGTTCATGCAATTTGTTTTTGCAAAAATAAAGAGGAATGGAGTTAAGTTATTGACTAAAATTTAATTTATTAAAAAATTAATTTTGACTAAATTAAAAATAAATTAACCCGATCAACCCGACCAACCCAATCCGCATTCTATGGGTTGGGTTGGATTGAGTTTGTTACTCTGTTAGGGTTGGGTTGGGTTACAATCTAAAAAATCTGAGCTCTATAGGCTGGGTTGATTTTTTTTTAAAATCTGGTCAACCCAACCCGTGTACACCCGTACCAAATGGTATGCGAAATTTGATAAATAATTTGGATAATCTAAAGTATTACTATAATGTAAATCTAAATTAGATAAATTAATTCGATAATCGAAATTTGATAAATTAATTTGGATAATCTAAAGTATGACTATAACGTAATGCCACATAACAGAATGATCTAAAGCAAGAATGGAAAAGAAGCTAATACTTAGGGTGAAGGAATACCATTTTATAATTCTTATGTTAGAATTAATACAAAATAAAAAACAGTATGTTTAAACACATAGTGAAATTAAAATCAAATATGCATGTTCCAAGATCAGTTTACATGCATGTTCCAAGATCAGTTTACATGCATCATAATTTGTATTTAACATGATATAGTAAAATTACTTCGTTGTTGATGAGCTAACAACATGTGATCTAAATGCCTATAGTGGTCAATTCATGTCAACAAACTACAACCACAGCTGCCGAATGGATCTTACAGTCTCCAACTTAACTCTCTATATTCTTTGAGGAATACTCCAAAACTCAACATACATATACGCTCAACCACACGAAAATAGTTGCCTCTTTATTTTTTATATAAACAGAGGTACTGTGTCTTTTCGTATCTCTTAAACCTTACATATATATACTTTTTTTTTTTTGTGAGTAAACATTCATTAAAGCAAAAATACAAAAGCCTCACTGAGGAAGACAACAACCAGCGACATCTCCCCCTTTCTCTTTGACAATAAAGTTTAAAATTTCAGTGGGGAGAGTCCAAGAATTACAAAAGTCAGTATTGACACAGCGATCAGATTTGAAAGAAAATTTAGTAATAGTATCAGCAAGCCTGTTTGTGGATTGTCCATTCCATTCCAAAGTCCACTTTTGTCTTTTGAGATTGCTTCTTATCTTGATGACATCATATTTTGTGTGCCAGCCCCTAGGATCTTGTTTAGAGTTAACTTCCTTAACCACCTTGGATGCATCTGAAAACCACATGACCTGGTTCCATCCTTCCTGTATAGCTATATTAGTTGCCCATTCAAGCACCATGGTTTCCGCTTCACCAGCTGACTTAGCTGAAGTCACCAAAGAGATAACTCTGATAATATCCCCTCTGTTACAACCACTGCCAAAGCGGCTTTCCCTCCATGATATGCATCATCCATATTAGCCTTCAACCAACCTGAATGTGGTTTAGTCCAGTGATCCTTCATTGATGTATGTATGCTGTTTTCCTTTGCAGTTTGTCCGTAACTCAATGATGTGTGTCGTAAATACCAAAATTAATTACTAAATTTAAACACTACCGTAGTAGCAGCAAGTTCAGGTCGATTCTACAGAGACTAATAATCAATTGTTTCTATTCCAATTAAAGTAAAATTAAAAAGATAAAAGGGGGATTTTATGTTGGCAAATTCAAATATTAAAGCAAACAAATTAATAAATATTGAAAATAACAATCGGAGAAAACTTTGGGTCAGAGTATCTTCAATTACTAAAGAACAGGTGATCACAGACACAAATATATCCAAAAATAATCATGCAATGTTGGATTGAATAAAATAGCACGGCCAATTTTATTCTAACTCTCACAATTAATTAATTCAGATACGATCGTAAATTAATCTTAATTCTGAAATATCTAAACCAACGTGATCTAAATCAAATCAGAACAGCATTAAGAACAATAGCAACCAACAATAAACAAGTTCTACAAACATTGTAAAACTTTAATCTATTAACAAAAGCTTAGCATGCAATTATTAAAATCAAAGTGCTACTAAACATAGAACATTCAATACGATTGAACTCCTAATTAGCAAATACCCAATCCACAAATAATTATAACGGATCCAAATTATAATCAAAAGAGAATTGAATAATAAACAAATAAAATGGAAGAACACAAATTGAATAATTAAAATTGAATTAAAACTTATAAACCAAGTCTCACACCTTATACTTTAACAATGAACAATACTTTTACCCAAGAGAAAGATTTAGCTACTCATAATTGTTAGAAATCTCTCTCTTGTAGTTGTTTATGCTCTAAAAACGGCTGCCTTATTACAAGATAACTTAAACCTTTTTAAACTAAAAACCTAGGGCTACAAAACACACAAAAACGAGCCTAAACGAACCAAAATCGCGCCAGCTCAGGCGCCTGGGCTGCTCTGTCTCGCTGCCTCGCATCAGCTGAAATCACCGGCTAGGCGCCTGGGCAGGCGACTGGGTTAGAGCCTGGGCTCATCTGTCTGCATGCTTTTAATTACAGTTTTGCCCTTTTTCTTCAAATTCTCTTCCTTGATGTCAAAATCACAAAAAATATAGAAAAACACATATTAATCTATTTTAAATGAATAAAACATGCTTAATTTAAGTATCAAGGTATATGAAACATATATAAATTGTGATCTATCGCTCAAGAATTCCTCAACCATCAAATTGAAGTGTTTCACCAAGGAAGCAAAGTCAGATTCCCCCTTGAAAATTCTTTTGTTCCAATATTCCCAAGTACAATAAAACAAAGTAGCAAAGAAAACCACAAAGAACCTGTTCTCTTCTTTATCACTCCCCGAGGGGTTCAAACAAAAAGCCATCCAATCTTTAACATTGGAGTACTCCAATCTATCCAAACACACTCCCCATTTGCTAGCATAGGCAAGTGCTCTAATAGTGTTACAGTCTTTAAAAAGGTGTATATCCGTTTCCAGATCCGCTCCACAAGTGGGACATTCAAGCTCACTCAAAGCAATTCTTTCCCCCATTATTTATCTTGTGGGTATAAATTTTGCAAGAATTCTCCACAAAAATAATTTAAGCCGGTCATGGATTTTTAGATTCCATAAACGGCTCCAACTGTTTTGTCCCAAATTGCTAAACTCCTCTTGAAATAGAGCTTTGTAGTTGTTCCCAATTGTAAAGTCCCCCCTTTCTTTGTCAATCCATAGTAGCCTATCCATGCACTCCTCATTCGGCCATTCAATATCCATAATAGCTTTGGCAGAATCTGGTTCGAATATCTCCCTCACCAATTGCTCATTCCATCCAACTCCATTGTGTGCTATCAATGAAGCCACGATTGGATAGCAGCTCCATTCACTGCCCACCTTGATGGTAGGAATAAAGTTGGGCAGATTTGGCATCCATGGGTCATTCAAAAAGTTGATTGAGGCTCCGTTCCCAATCTTATGACATGCAGCTTTTCGAATTAATTCCCGAGCCCAGCATATTCCTCTCAAGACATAAGAAACTTTCCTTCCTATCTTGTATTCAAATATCGACTTGCCTTTAATATATTTTGTTCTAAGCAGCCTACTCCAAAGAGTATCCTCTTCCACAGCCAACTTCCATGAGAGTTTTGATAGAAATGCTTGGTTTATATCTTTAAACAGTCAGAAACCTAGCCTACCCAGCTCTTTCGGCTTACAAATATCTGTCCATCTCTTCCAAGCTATGTATTTTTTAGTTTTTGGTTTTCCACACCACCAAAAGCTTCTCACTACCGAGTCCATAGCATTGCATACTCCCACCGGCACTTTGAATGTTGACATTGTATAAATCGGAATTGCTTGAGTTATTTTTTAATCAATGCAACCTTCCCCACCTTGGATAAGGCTTGACTACTCCAGCCCTCTAGCCGCTTACTAATCTTTTCCTTCATCCTCATGAACTCTTTCATTTTGTTTCGGCTAAACACCAAGGAGTTTCCCAAATAGATCGTATCCCTTCTCATTTCAGTAAAACCCATAATCTCCCTGATAGCTCTTTTCTCACTTGTCTTGGTATTGGCAGAAAACATAATGCTAGATTTAGCAATACTGGCCTCCTGTCCTGACAAGCTTGAGTATTTATTGAAGCGTGATTTAACCACTACCGCTTCCTTTCGATCAGCCCTACACATAACTAGTAAATCATAGGCATACATCAAGTGAGTCACCGCCGGAGCATTTTTGTCAATTTTAATGCTGTGAAGGTTATGTTTGTTCTCTACTTGCTGGAACATTTTGGAGAGATACTCAAAGCAGAGAATAAACAACAGCGGGGATAAAGGGTCTCCTTGGGAAAGACCATGACCTAGGGAAAATCTGCCAGTCATATTCCCATTGATCAAAAGTGTGAAATTTACTGAACTTATGCAGCTCTGGATCGGCTTTCTTATCTTGATCCCGAATCCCCATCCCTCAAGAGCTTTGTCCACAAAGCTCCACTCCATTTTGTCGTACGCTTTTTGGAGATCTATTTTCATCACCATTAATCTGTTTTTTCCTTTGTGGTTCGGGACAGTATGAATAACTTCTTGCGCGATTACTGTATTCTCTGCAATTCATATTCCTTTAGCAAACGCCCTTGATTTGGGGATATTATCTTACTCACTGCCATCCTGAGCCTCGAAGCTATGATTTTTGCAACTACTTTATAGCTGAAGTTGCGCAAGCTTATCGGCCAAAAACCATTAAAATTGTGTGGCTGAGTGTTTTTCGGAATTAGAACAATAAAAGTATTGTTCATTCCATCTAAAATTTTGCCTTGTCGGAAGCATTCTTGAATCCATGAAATGATCTCTTCCTGCTCTGTATTCCAGTAAACCTGGTAGAATAAACCTGGGAAACAGTTCGGTCCTGGACTTTTCAAAGGGTGCAGCTTCCAGATGCTTTCCTTTATCTCCTTTGAAGAAGGGATTTCAGCTAACTCCAAAGACTCCTCCTCCGTGACTATTTTGTTTTCCAATTCGGTTATCTCCTCTGTGATTATGGGGTTGCTTCTTCTTGGATGCAATCCCCTCTGTCTTTGATAGCCAAAATTATGTTCCTCTTTCTTCGAATAAGTGTGCTTAGTTTGAAGAAAGTGGTATTTTTGTTCCCTTCTTTTAACCAAACCTGCCGGGATTTTTGTCTATAAAATGAATCCATCCGGTCCCTACTGATTTTTAGTTCTTGTTGTAAGCATTTCATCCTTCCTTCGTTTCGTCCTGAATGGGTAATGTCTGCCAACTCCTTTTCAAGATTTTGGATCTGATAGTGAGCCAATCTGAAAACATCTTTGTTCCAAGCCCTCAATTCCTTTGCTGTCTGAGCTAATCTCTTGCATATCCCACTTCTCCTATCCAGATTCCAAGCCCGCCTAACCACTACAACACTCGTACAATCCGAAGTCCACACTTTAAGGAACCAAAATGGTCTTTTCTGAGGATAGCGTGGGCTGTCTATTTGAAGAAGTATCGAACAATGATCCGATGATTCCATGTTGAGATGTTTAACTGAAGCTTGTTGGAACAATTCAATCCACTCTTTGCTGGCAACTGCTTGATCCAACCATTCCTTAATAAGCATACCTCCTTCCTATTTGTTTTCCCATGTATATTTACTACCTGAAAATCCCAAATCCACCCCGCCAACCATCCTTATAAAACCCTTCAAGTATAATACTTATTATTATCAAATATATATATATATATAATTAGTATAATAATTAGCAATAATAAATAATAAAATTACTAATAAAATTGACAAAATAACATATGGGCTTTAAGAGAGTTTAGGTCTTTCAGTCCAATGGGTCAACTAAAAAATTACAGAAAAAGTGTGTCAAATGGCTTCATTGCAAAGGTTAGTAACAAATACAGTCTCATTACTAGCAGAAATAAACTCTGTAAGTGAGTTACATGATTTTGGACAGTTTACTCATTTAAAAAATTTTCAACATCTAATATATATGAGATAAAAAAAAAAAAACCTAATCCACATAATATCAAAGAGTTGACTAAACCATAGGCCAACATGATAATTACATGACTTTGTACATGTAATTTGAAAATTTCTATGAAGTTTCTTTGATGCAGTCAAGTTAAGCATATCACGAGACTATAATGACAAGAATTTTTGCCTGTAAATAAAATGATCATTAAAGTTAAGATGAAAAAAATAAATGGAGATGAGAAAGAGAGAGATTTTACTTCTTGCTCCCAGATGTTGCAGATTTTAATAGTTAACAGAATTAACAGTTGCACAATGAGTGCACATATGATACCCAAACAAAGACCCTGTTCTAAACAATTGTCCACAAAATTAATTACTTGCTAGTATTCCAAGAAAAAAGCATGAAAATAAAGTTAAAAAGCACTAGAAATCAAAACATTTCCACCAACATAGATGACAAAAGCTAGCAAAACAGCTTATGGAATTCCTACCGAATAGTAGGAAACAGATTTACGTAAGCTCCTATCTTCTGCCACCCACATCCTCCAGCATTCCCTAAAACTAGGGAAAAAGAAAATGTACATTTTAAAAAAAAAAACTAGTGTCACAGGCATACTGCAAAGTATCTATTTTATTCAAACTTAATAAAGAAAATATATACAAGATAATGGTGTTATTATGAACCATGACAAAGTAGGAGGAAAAAAAATGAAAGAACACTTTGGAGTCCATCTATAAAGTTAAGGGCTGCAAGTATTGGCATCAATTTTGATACATATTTGACCACCTCTGTTTCTTTGCTATAAGCATAGCTCCAAACATTACATATCAATATGAGGACTGATGCCAAAAATAAATCCTCAATAATGGCTAAGACCAAGACAACACACACTGCTAAACGAGGTGCTTTTGAATGTCCTGCCCTTAATTCTTTCGAAACCCGAGTGCTATAAATTAGAAAAAAAAGAAAGATAGAAAACATGAGAAATATAGAATTGAAATTGGGGATTTGTAGTGACTATTTTATTTTTGCTGTTATATTTAAAATCCTTAAAGCCTGTTATTTGCTATTTGTTGTAAGTCTTTTTGCAGGTTGTCGTTGTACTCTAAAGTGAAGTCGTTTGCTTTATTGGGCTATATCCAGTGTTCTAGCCCAGCTCATATCTTTGTTTCAAGTCCTTGTTTCGAACAAAACCATTTCTCATTACTACGCTGCTTAACCCTAATATGCGAAGATGTATATAATGTTATGTTGGCACTGTAGCATTTTAGTCGTGTATTTTGTGTTTAGGCAAGAGGCAGAGAGGCAATTAATGTTCATGTGTGTTCTTCGTGTAATCTTCTTCTTCTACCTTTCTGTTTCATTGTTCTTAGTGTAGAAATCTTTGTGATTTCTCAGGTTTTGGTAATTTGGTTGTAATTGGGGTTTGTGGTGTGGTTTACGTTTTGTAGACTTTCTTATGTAAAACTCTTCTTTAATAATAGTTTTAGCATAGGCTCTGGAAACTGAGCACTGAGGACATAGCCAGATTTATCTTGTAAACCTCGTTAAATTGTGTGTTGATTTATCATTTTTGAGGTTTTTCTTTAACAATTGGTATCAGAGCTTTAGGGTTTTTTGATCCGGGGTAAGTCTTGTTGTTCTTTTTTCTAGAAGCCTCTCTGTCTTGTTGTTTTTTTGAAAAATATGAGAAGACTCTGCACATATTTTATTTGTGTAGGTCCATAAAAATTTTTCAGAAACTCTCTGTGTGTTTTTGTGTGAAGATCTGCTCTCAGATCTTAGGGTTTGGCCTTTCGTGTGTTGAATAACCTAAGACAACAGTTTGGTAGGCAGAGTCTTAGGTCAATCTGTGAATCTTGGAGAATATACATCTTAGAATTCTATGTGTGTCAATATTTTTTTTTTGCTTTTGTTTTGTGTAGTAGGTGAGTTCTAGTGTGTGTTTTTTGGTTTACAGTAACCTAGGCTTTACCACTCTCTGGAAGGTCCTAAGGTACCGATTACAAAAGGTTCTAGTGTGATCCTTTTTTTTCCTTATTACTGTTTTTGTTTCTTTATCTGTTCTGAATCGATTTCTTTATTTTTTTGTTTTTCATTTTCCGTTTCTTTCTTTTATTGAATTTTTGTTTCATTATTGTAGATCATCTGTATTTTTTTTTCTCTAGTGGTTTTTTCTGTTGCCATGACTTTAAAAATTGAAGTTGAGATCTTTGACGGTAATGGGGATTTCTTTCTTTGGAGAAAGAAGATGAAAACTACCCTAGTACAATTACGGGTGACCAGAGCAATTGATGGTACATATATTTCTAATACCTCTGATGATAAAAAGTTTGAAATGGATGAGATAGCTTTTAGCACTATTATCTTACATTTGTCTAATGTTGTGTGAAGAAAAGTTGAAGGTATTAAAACTACTTATGAATTATGTACTAAATTAGAACAACTGTTTTTAACTATATCTCTTCCTGACAAAATATTTTTGCTTGAGCAAGTTTTTGGATTTCGTATGGATATCAATAAAGATTTAGATGTTAATATTGATTTGTTTAATCATCTGATAATGAATTTGTCAAACTGTGGTGAAACTTTCTCTAATGAAAAATGTGATGTCATACTTTTGAACTCCCTTCCTAATGTTTATAAAGATGTGAAAAATGCTATAAAGTACGGTAGAGATACTTTGACTGTTGATAGTATTGTTAATGCTCTTAGAGCTAAGGACCTAGAGTTAAAACCTGAAAATAAGTATGAAAGGCTTAGTGTTAGAGGAAGACACCCTATTAAATCCTTTACTCATTTTAACAATGGTTTTAATAGAGCTAAGTCCAGAATTAACTCAAGGCCTAAGTCTAAGATAAATAACAAGAAATGCTACTATTGTAGAAAACAGGGACACTACATAAAAGATTGCTTTAAGAAGAAAAAGGATGAGAAAGAAAAGGGAATGGAAATGGTAATAATTTTGATAATGGTGGTCTTTCTGTTGTTTTTGCTGATATTGACTCTGGTGAAGTGTTGGTTGTTTCTTCTTCAATGCATGCTAATGAATGGGTTCTTGACTCAGGTTGTTCTTTTCATATGTGTCCTGATATAAATGCTTTTCAGTCTTATACTAAAACTGATTTTGGTAAAGTCTTGCTTGATAATAATCTGTCATGTGATATTAGTGGTGTTGGCAATTGACTATTACTTTAACCAAAGTAAGACATGTACTTGATTTAAAAAGGAATCTTATATCTATTGGTATGTTAGATGAATCAAGCTTATCTTATAAAACTGAAAATGGCACTATGAAAATTGTTAAAGGTTCTTTAGTTTTAATGAAGGGAGTTAGAAGAAATGGTTTATATGTTTTACTTGGGAAGACCTGTGTAAATACTAGTAATTCTTCTATTGTTTCATGTTCTGATAAAATTGTTTTGTGGCATGAAAGATTAGGTCATATCAGTGAGAAATGTTTATACTATCTTGACAAAATGAATGTTTTTGGTAAAAATAAGATTAAGTAAACTGGATTTTTGTGAGAACTGTGTGCTTGGTAAACAACATAAGATCAGCTTTAGTTTAAGTATGAATACAAATAAAACTGAATTTGTTCTTGAATATGTTCATGCTGATTTGTGGGGTCCTGCAAAGATTCAAACCCAAACTGGTAAAAGATATTTCTTGTCTATAATTGATGATTTTTCAAGGAAAGTTTTGGATTTATCTGTTGAGAACAAAAGATGAAGCTTTTCATAAGTTTAAAGAGTGAAAATTACTTGTTGAAAATAAGATTGATAAATCTGTTAAAACTTTGAGAACTGATAATGGTTTGGAATTTTGCAATATTGTTTTTGATGATTACTGTAAATCTATTGGCATGAATAGACATTGAACTCTAAGGCACACACCTCAACAAAATGGTATAGCTAAACATATGAATAGGACCTTACTTGAAAAGGTTAGATGCATGCTTGTTTCTTCTGGTCTTCTTTGTCTATTTTAGGGTGAAACAGTTATGACAGCTGCTTATTTAGTTAATCTTTCTCCTTCTATTGCTTTAAATTTTAAGTCTCCTGAACATGTGTGGTCTGGTAGAGTTACTGATTACAATAGACTTAAGGTTTTTGGATGTGCTGCTTATGCATATCAATTAGAAGGGAAATTAGAACCTAGAAGTATTAAGTGTGTTTTTCTAGGTTACCCCTTAGGAACCAAAGGTTATAGGTTGTGGGTGCATGATAGTCAAGGTTTTAGAGTTATAATCAGTAGAGATGTTGTGTTTAATGAGTTTTGTATGCCCTGTAAGCATAAAGAACCTGAAGTCAGTAAGTCAGAGAAAGAAAGAGAGGTCAGAGAGTTAGTTTTAGACTTCAATAAGGAGAATGATGATCTTAAGAATGAGTTTAGTACTAGCATATCTGAAATTGAGCCTAGTGAGAAAGGAACTGAAGAAAGTCAATTAGAGGATCAGCCTGTTGAGGAATTTGATAGTGAACCAAATTCCCTTGATCCCAAAACACTAGCCTCCCCAGGTTACCTCCTAACTAGAGACAAAGTCAAAAGGAATGTTAAACCCAATAAGAAATATGATTTTGCTGATTTCATGACCTATGCTTTTGTAACCTTTCAAGAGTTAGATGAAAATGAACCCAAAATCTATTATGAGGCTGTTAGGTCTAAGCATGCTTCTAAATGGAAAGAAGCCATGCTTGATGAGTTGAAGTCTCTAAATGTCAACAAAACCTGGTTTGTAGTCAAATCTCCTCCTAAACAGAGAGTTGTAGATTGTAAATGGATTTACAAGGTTAAGGAAGGTATAACTGCCACTGACTCGGTTAAATTTAGAGCTAGGTTATTGCAAAAGGTTTTATTCAAGTAGAAGGAGTAGACTACAATGAAATTTTTTCCCCAGTAGTTAAATACACTACTATTAGAATTGTCTTAGCTTTAGTTATTCAGTTTGATTGGAAATTAGAGTAGTTAGATGTTAAGACTGCTTTTCTGCATGGTGACCTAGATGAAACCATTTATATGAAACAACCCGAGGGTTTCAAATCTAAACAAAAAGGTGTGGAACTGATTTGTTTACTTAAGAAATCCTTGTATGGTTTGAAATAATCTCCTAGACAATGGTACAAGAGATTTGATTCTTCTATTGTGAATGCTGATTTTCTTAGAAGTCAATATGATACTTGCTTGTACTTTAAAGATTTGATGACTAGTAGAGTTGTATATCTTTTACTTTATGTAGATCATATGCTCATTACTGGTCCCAATTCTTCTGTTATACAGTGAGTGAAAGAGTTATTCAAATCTGAGTTTGATATGAAAGACTTGGGTAAATTCTAGGTATTACTATCACAAGGAATAGGTCTAAAGGAAAGTTGTGTCTGTCTCAATTTTCTTACATTAAAAAGATTGTGTCTAAGTTTTCTATGGAAACCTCTAGGATAGCTTATGTTCCTCTAGGTCCTCACTTTAAACTTTCTAGTGATCAATATCCTTCTTCTCAGTCTGAGAGGGAAGATATGGTCTTTGTCCCTTATTCTAATGCAGTAAGTTCTATGATGTATACCATGATCTGTACTAGACCTGACTTAGCTTTTAGCACAAGTGTCTTGAGTAGATTCATGGCTAAGCCTGGTAAAGTGCATTGGGAAGCCATGAAATGGCTCTTTAGGTATCTTAAGGGTACTGAACTTAAAGGTCTTGTCTATAAGAGAAGTAGTGAGGATGTTGAGTTACTTGGTTTTGTTGATTTGGATTATGCTGGTGATATGGACAGGAGGAGATCTGTTTCTAGTTATGTGTTTACTTTATGTGGGAACTCCATAAGTTGGAGATCTCATCTTCAGTCTATGGTTGCTTTGTCAACCACAGAATCTGAATACATAGCTGCTACAAAAGCTCGTAAAGAAGCAGTTTGGTTAAAAGGATTGCTTGAAGAACTTAAAGTTCTCAAACAAGACGTGATTTTGTTTTCTGATAGCCAGAGTGCTATTCACCTTTGTAAGAATCTTGTTTTTCATGAAAGATCTAAGCATATTCATGTTAAATATCATTTTATTCGAGATCTTATTGCTAACAATGTTTTTAAGATTGATAAGATTCCTACAGAGTTTAATCCGATATGGGAACTAAGTTGTTATCTGCTAGCAAGTTTAATACTTCAAAAGCTTGCTTCGAATTGGAGTAAGCTGATCTGTTTATTTTTTGTATTATTCTGTGTGATGATGTTAGTAAAGGTCTATGCTAAATCTGTTTTTTTTTTTTTTTGGTTTCTTTACTTCTTCTAATCTTTAACGATTAGGTGGAGAATTGTTATATTTAAAATCCTTAAAGCCTGTTATTTGCTATTTGTTGTAAGTCTTTTTACAGGTTGTCGTTGTACTCTAAAGTGAAGTCGTTTGCTTTATTAGGTTATATCCAGTGTTCTGGCCCAGCTAATATCTTTGTTTCAAGCCCTTGTTTCAAACGGCACCGTTTCTCATTACTACGCTGCTTAGCCCTAATATGCGAAGATGTATATAATGTTATGTTGGCATTGTAGCATTTCAGTCGTGGATTTTGTGTTTAGGTAAGAGGCAATTAAGGTTCATGTGTGTTCTTCATGTAATCTTTTTCTTCTACCTTTCTATTTCGTTGTTCTTAGTGTAGAAATCTTTGTGATTTCTTAGGTTTGGGTAATCTAGTTGTAATTGGGGTTTGGTGGTGTGGTTTACGTTTTGTAGACTTTCTTCTGTAAAACTCTTCTTTAATAATAGTTTTAGCAACGGCTCTTGAAACAGAGAACTGATGACGTAGCTAGATTTATCTGGTAAACCTCTTTAAATCGTGTGTTAATTTATCATTTTGGGGTTTTTCTTTAACATATGCTTTTCATTAAAGCTCACCCTACAACAGCACTTAGTCCAAAAGGGATCATCCATATTGTTCCAACTGTGTTAAGGCTAGAGTATAAGTTTAGTAAGTAAAAATTAAAAATGTAGAAATCCTAAATAAGAACTCAGGCAAACAAGCTCAATAAAATTTATGACATAAATAATCATTACTGTTCAAAGTAAAACCTGATAGACAGAACAGAGGTTTCTAGGCTGGAGTATAAGCTAGCTTAGGATTGGGAGGAAGATCGGCTAAAAGAATCAACATTTCAAACGTCCACATCTCCAATCTATTCATAAGCATTGTAAAACATCATAGTGAACTGCATTAGGATGCAAAGGTAACACTTTGTAATGGATAAATATATGACAGTTCAGAAGCTAACAGTGAATGCATAATTCTTATACAGTAAGAAACTGGATCTTACACGTCCCAAACAACAATTCAACACAAATAACAATTCAAACAGCAATTAAACACAAATTCAAATTGAAATGAGGGTAGTATGGATCAAACTTAGAATATCTTGGTCACCAAAGCTCTGATACCATGTTAAATCAGTGTGTATATCAAAAGCTATAGCTGGTGAGAAATGGGCTTAACAATGTATATCAGCATATGATATGGCTTTGCTTCATATGCCTGTCCTGATAATGTCACTAATGCAGTTGAAAGTCCCACCTATTCAAACAAAACAAACAATTTGGATGAAAAAATAATAATAATCTTCCTCTGTCTCCAAACAATATAAGATTATTTAGTATAATACTTACTAGTTAGTGCACAATATTTGGGTAAATGAATCCAATCTAGCTACTTGTTTGCTTATGTTATTAACAATTAGGGACAAATCAAAGTTAATATGAACTGACATGAAGTATATGGATTTTTTCCAGCTTAACTGGGACACATTAATTAAATATAGCCTTGAGGTTCTTATTATGACATAACATTTAGGTATTATTCATTTCACATAAGTTTTTAATTGTGGTATATGGAAATTCTTCACTAAGCAGTTCATTTAGGCACTTAAACCTGTTTGTACAAAGCCTGAAATTATCAAACAATACTATTGCACGTACGAAATCATAAATTTGGGGAAAACCCAATTCAGAATTTCAAAGTAAATTTAGGTTTCTATTATTATTAATATTATAATTATTACTCAAAATATGTTAGGTCACTATCAAAATTAAATGAACTGAAAACGATTTTGTCATGATAATCAAATTCTATATTATCCTCAAAAGTTAAGTTGAAATATTAATTTAAATAAATCATTAGCACAATGCATGTCTAGAACATGGCAAAAAGATTGTGCAGTAGAAAAAGTCAAGTAATTAACCAAAACAAAAATTTAGCTAGATAAATTGGAAAAAAAAAAAAAAACACACATGGCTGGCGAACAATGGCATATGCTTAAATGTGGAATACATGTGTAGTGAAATAAAGGAAGAAAAAGTATAGGTGTTGAAAATAAGGATAATTTCAAAAGTGGATAATAATAATAATAATAATAATAATAATAATAATAATAATAATAATCATAAATGATGCCTACCAGAACTGCAAAACAGTTCATATAGGAAAATTTATTAAAAATAAGAAAAAGAGTTTACAAGAAAAAATATAAATCCGTAGGTGAACTTCAACAACCTATAACTGCCTGGCCTCATTAAAACTTGACAGAAGAAAAACCCCAGAGGGAAAAACAACTACCAAGAAAAAGAGTGCTAGGATACTTAAACAAATAAAAACCATAACTAACAAAACCGATAAGCCCGACCACCCATAATATCATCCTTATGAGCAGAAACACAAAAATCTAGAAGAAAAGACCACCAAATATCATTCTGAGCTGAAATAGCATACTTAGAAAGAATATCTGCTACCTGATTCCCCTCATGAAAAATATGAGAAATCCTAAAATGAATAGTGCGCATAAACCTCAAACATCTAGACCACCTGGCCTGATACTTCCAAGGTATCTGAAGCATATCTGCCTCAAAAAAACCTACGACATAAGTGGAGTCACACTCAATCCAAAGATGATCCCAATTAAAACGTTTGGCAAGCTCCAAAGCATGTAAAACTGCCAAAATTTCAGCTTCAAAAGCAGAAACCAACACCAACGAAATTGCAAAACAACCTTTGACAAAACCTCGGGAAGTTCGAAAGACGCCACCCCCACCACCAGGGCCCGGACACCCATTAGCAGCACCATCAGTATTGACCTTGATCCAATTTGACATCGAAAGGTTCCACCTAACAGGAATAATCGTAGGAGCTTTAGGAGGAACTGCCTTAATCCCTAAATTCCTACAGACCAATAAATCGTCAACCGAATTAGCCATATGACTCGAATGTAGAGAATTTGCCTCGCGAATAGCTCTAACAATAAAAACAAAAGCCTGAGAGACAAGCGACAAAAAACCTTCATGCAAAGACTTGAGCCTGGCAAACCAAATAGCTGCAAAACCCGAAATCAAAGCCACTTTCAAAATAGCAGCAACCTGAGAACTTAGCTTCAAATTTATAGCATTCTGAAAAAGAAAAAGAAGAGAGTCCGTAATACGAAGACAAAGGGGATGCACTGTTGACCCTGTAACAAAGTAACTAGAGGATCACCCAACCAATTATCATACCAAAACCGTAACTCAGACCTACAGCCAATGAGCCAAACACAATCCTTGAAAATTTGATCTTGAATATCCTGGATGGATGGCCAAATAGAAGAAGTAAGATAAAAAGATTTATTCAACTTTCCTTTGAAACGAGATCTCAGAAAATGAAAAATAAGATAATCAAAAGTCATCACCTTCCAGACACGCTTACTTAACAAAGAAAAATTAAAAAAATTCAGATTCTTTAAGCCTAAACCACCAAGCTTTCTAGGCAAACAGCAGTCAGACCATGCCACCGTGACTGACCTTTTTCCATTAATAGTCCCAATCCAGAAAAAATTCTTAATTGCCGAGGTGACATACCGTATTAATTTAACAGGCCATCGATAAACCATAAAAGTATGAACAAAAGAAGAGGTAATTACCGAATCAATCAAACAAGCACGTCCAACATAAGATAAATGACGACCCTTCCAAGCATCAAAGTTTTGAAGAATTTTATCAGCAATCAGCTGAAGCAGACACTGAGTAGGTTGACCTTTAAATAGAGGAACACCTAGATAGCTGAAAGGAAGCTTTTCCAACCTCATTCCCGTTTCCCTAACAATTTGATTTTTTCGAGAGACCAAAAAAGAATCACCAAAGAATACCTGAGATTTATTCCAATTTACTCGCTGCCCTGAAATGTCGCCATACCAACGGAAAAGATTGACCACGGCATGAACATTTTTCTTCAAACCCATACAAAAAATTAAAATATCATCTACATAGAGAAAATGAGAAGGAGCCATTACCTCCCTAGTAGCATACATAGGAAGCAAATCATCTAAAGCCACCAACTGAGAAATGTATCGGCTAAGAAACTCTTCTGCAATACAAAAGAGTAAAGGAGATAATGGATCTCCCTGTCTCACCCCCCTAGAGCAAGAGAAATAACATTTTGGAGAACCATTAATCAAAATTGAAATTCTGGCAGACTGCAAAATATTAGAAATCCATAACCGAAACTTATTAAAGAAACCAAATGCTTTTAAAACCTCCATCAAGAAAGGCCATAATAAAGTATCGAAAGCCTTTTTGATATCAATCTTAAAAGCCAAATTACCACCAAAGCACTTTCTATCCAATAAGTTAACACACTCTGAAGCAGCAGCAACACACTCCTCAATATGGCGACATTTAATGAAGTCAAATTGATTATGAGAAATAAACCACGCAGCAATAATAACCAACTGATCCGCAATTATCTTGGTAACAATTTTAAATAAAAATTTACCCAAAATAATAGGACGAAAACCATCAACCGTATTGACATCCGAGGACTTCGGGATAAGAACCATGAAATTTGAATTTATACCTGGATGTAGCTCGCCTGCAAGGAAAAAAAATTGAACAGTTTTCACCACATCAGCCCCCACAATATCCCAACACTTTTGGAAAAAACAACCTGAAAACCCATCCGGGCCCGGAGCACTAGACGGATCAAGGCCAAAAATAGCATGCCGAACATCTACCTCCGAAGGCATCGCTGTAAGCATATCATTATCAATTTGAGACACATCAGTTGAAATTACCTGTCAAACATCAACCAAATCCAAAGAAGTATCATTTTTATCAGAAAAAAGATCTTTGAAAAAAGATATGACATGCTCCTGAATAATATTTTGATCAAAGCAAAGAGTATCATTAATCTGTAAACAAGTCAAAGCCTTGTTAGCTTTCTTTTTCCGAAGGAAAGCATGGAAAAAAACTTGTGTTTCTGTCTCCATCCCTCAACCATTTAACACGGCATTGATCTTTCAAAAGCAAATCCTCCCTCTGCAACTCTCGATCCAAAATAGTTTGAGCCTCCAACTCTTGATTGTATAAACCCTCGGAGAAGCCTTCCAAAGCAATCTGGGATTGAATATTTGCAGACTCTCTCTGGCCTCCAAAACCCGAGAATGCACATTACCAAAACAATTCAAATTCTATCTTCGAAGAGCGAATTTAACCGCTTTAAGCTTTTTCATCACCCTTAACATCAGATTACCTTCGACCTCAAAAGACCATGTTTTCTCCACCAGAGATAAAAAAAATCAGCATGAGTAGCCCACATAGTCATAAATCGAAACAGTCGCGGACCAGTGGAAGAGTTGCGGTGCAAAGAAAGCATTAGCGGATTGTGATCCGAATATGCCGAGGAAGAGCTACACACGAAACAGCATCCCAGAAATTCAAACAAGATTGAGAACAGAAAGATCTATCTAGCTTACTCTTACTATAAGCTAACAAAACCTTGCGAGCCCACGTAAAAAAAGTACCATTAGTATCAATCTCACATAAGCTCGAATCTTCAATGGCCGTACGGAAATTTGCACAAGCACTTTGTAAAGGAGGTGGTCCCGTTTTTTCATGAGAACCAAAGACCGCATTCAAATCACCCATAACCACCCAATGGCCGGAAATCGACAAACCCAAAGAGACCAAGGAGTTCCATAACTCCCTACGATGAGTAGGGAAAACACTACCATACACACAAATAAAAAATAAATCGTCATTCGAGTCGGATAAAGAAAATTTAACTGTAATTTGTTGCTCCTCAATATTTGATTGTAACCCCCAAATAATTAACTGAGGCTAAAACCCAAAGAGTTGGAGTAGTATCCCCAACATTTTTCTTAGCAATTAAAATAAAACCAAGCTTCTCCCAAAAAGAGGGTGAAACAGCTATCCATTACATCAAAGGTTCTGCAATGCAAAAGACAAAAGGCTTATGAACCGAACAAAAATTCTGCAAAGCAAGCTGAGTTTCAGTATTACCCAAACCCTTACAATTCCAATACAAGAAATTCATTGAGTAGATGTCAAAGCAGCTCGTGTAACAGGCTTATTAGATACCGAACCAAGTTGTTCATGCCGTTGTCCCACATTCTTTGCCAACCAGCCATGCCGCCAACTCTTGCCACCCCTCTTCGGCTGCTCAATAGGAACTATATCTAAAGCTTCAGGCTACACAAATATTCTGCGTGCCAAGTAACCATGGCCCGATCACCTTCCCTAATAGTAGAAACCTAATGTTCCTCCATTAAAGAATCGGACTCATCATCCCCCTTATCACTACATCGATCCCCTCAACTGAGTTGAGCACGAATGTCCAAAGCCTTCAAAGAAGTCTCTTGAACTTGAACTTCCGCACAAGACTGATTAGCAGTAATTTTACTTCCCGAAACCGCACCTTCCAAAATCTCAAAACGATTGCTAACAACAACTGTCTGCACCTGGGCCTTGTCACTCCCCAAACTCTCAACCGGTCCTAGAACCTTTTCCTGTACTGCCTTTTCTTTAGGCCTGTACAATTTTCTCTCAGCTAGCTTTCCTTTGCCCTTGTCTGACTTCAAAATTTTAGCCTCAAAAATCCTGCATTTAGCAGTGGCATGACCAATACTGCTGCAAGCGTTACAAAAATCAGGTAAATTTTCATAGAATAAATTAACTGTGATACTACCGCCATCTTGGTTAAGCAAAATATAACTCGGTAATTGTGAAGCCAAATCCAAATCAATTAAAACCCGAGCATAATGTCCAAATTCCCCTGCTAAAGTAATCTCATCAATTTTCAAAGGTACCCCGATACAACGAGCTAAATCAAATAAAACCTGCGGATGCAACAAAACCCAACTCAAATGAAATCTGACCCAAATCTGAGTGTTTGTTGTTTTCTGTGTTTCCGGATTAAAATCCGGAGTCCACTCACGTAAGCGTAAAATTCCCGGTTTCAGATTCAAAGAACCTGTGGCCCAAGTTCTATTTTTTTCCTCTTCTGAATAAAGTAAAACTTGAAAATAATCCTTCCCCATTGAAATTAATTTCCAATTGTCCAGTTTCCATTCCTTGGAAAGGCGAGCTTTCAGCTCTGACAATTTCCATGGAACCTCCTCCTTAGCCAAGACAACCCGAGCAATAAAAGAAAACTTACAAAGAGCGAGACATTCCTCATAGGCTTTGACATTTAAATTCACTGTGACAACATCCCCCATTCTAGTTGGAACTGTTGAAGAAGTTGACATGTCAGTGGATTCAGCCCCACCCACAACTGCTGCAAAACTACGTATCACGGGAGGCTTTATCGTTGCTGTCCCGGGCTGAACCGAAGCATTCACTGCATGTTGAGCTGCTGTCCCTGGCAGAACCGAAGCCTTTGCATGAACTGGCTGTGCATCCACTGCTGCAACACCAACAGGAGGCTGTGTTTCATGCTGATCTGCTGCTGGCAGAACCGACCCACTTGAGACACCCGGATCTGCAAACACTACTGCATTCTTCGAACCCGAAGATGACGTTCCCAATTGAACCATCGTGGACTGCAAAGCAGTTACCAAGTCAGAGAGAAGCTTATGAAGCTCCATGGTTGGGGACGACATTAGTGTTCCTCCCCGCAACCAAAACCGTACCCCGTCGAACAGAAGTCCCACGACAAAAACAAGTCACAGATCCCGTGCAATCAAACCAGACGCTGCGTGCAATCAAACCAGACGCTGCGACTGTAACCAAATCCCCCGCCGACCGAAATATGCAACCGAGCCAGAAAAGAGCCAACAAAATCCCCTTTGCCGACGTTGCAAAACTGAGAACCAACGTTGCAAAGCTGAGTGAAACTGTTGTGGAAGACGACCCAGATGACGACAACGACGCAAACCCAAGAACGACGACGCAGAAAATGAGGTTAACGAACGACGACAGACGATGCCACCATGCATACGACCCAGACGATGCTGACGACCCAGACGATGCAGAAATCCGAGAACGACAACGTAGAAAACAACACTACGACGTAGCCGTACCCAGTGCCGAAACTCTAAAACTGTAGCACCCGCTGCCGAGGAGCAGATAGAACACCGGAAATCCGCCGAGAAACTTTCAAAACAACCGCTGCCTCCATGCTCTAACAAAATTGCCATAATCGTCGGACCAATCTCAATCAATAATAATAATCCAATGAAAATAAAAAAGTGGAAAAAAATGTAGGAGCATCTGAATGTAAAATCCAAAAGAAAAGCGACAGTCGCAAGCATTTCTACTCCAAAAATGGCTATCGGCAACTAAAAGGACTGAAAGCGCTACCTTTAATATAAGCGCTTCAGTGATGCTCTGTGATTGCCTTTCTTCTTTCTTTCACATTCACCACCTAAACCAAAAACCCTACCTTCTAAAATCGTCAATAATAATAATAATAATAATAATAATAATAATAATAATCTCTTAGGTTCCAGACCCATTTGACTGGTCCTTGATCCTTGCCCTTTCAAATCGTCCCAGATTCCAACAGTATCAAATCCCAGCCACACTCGGTCACTGTGAGGACAAAGTTGAAAATGTTGTTTAGCAAACAAAACAAAATGTGCTAATAAATTAAGATAAGGGTTATTATTATTATTATTACAAATTGATCGAGAGAGTTTTGTATCCAATGAAGATTGAACTTCTGACCTATAAGTGTATTTTTAGTGTTTTTTACCACTGAGCGAAGCTTACAAATACAAAATAAGATTATTTTAAAGCACAATTGCTAAAAACAAAAACACCTTATAGAGATCCTACAGTTTACAAAATTATAACCATCCAATTAAACCAATTGATCCAATCCAATTTTACTGGATCAATCTAATTCGTTGAAATTAAAATTTTGAAATCTCTAATTGATTGGATAGTTATATTTTGGTGTTTTAAAATAACCAATCTAAACCAATCCAATTCAATAAATATATACTATGTTTGAAAAACTTATTAGGTGTATGCGTGGGTTTCTTTTTTTGGAATTTGAATTCTTGTCGTGGGAAAACTTTGATGTAGTTGTTGTAGACCTGGTAAAATGTTACACGATATGAAACGACACAATAATTTGCGGGTTTAGATCTCCAATATTGAAATCGGGGTGATATCAGTGTCACACGATAAGACACGATAAAAAAAATAGTTGGAACACGTTAACACGATAAAATACGATAAGAAAAATATTAATTTAATTATTTTTAATTTTTTACATTAGTTTTTGTTTTTAAGAAACTATAACATTTATATTTTATTTCATTGAAAAATAAATTTTTTATATCTATTTATATATTGATATTTTATTTTAGATTCTATATTTTTTATTACTTCTATTGAATGTAGAATTTTAGTTTGGTTTATAATATTTTAAATATTTTTAAATTGATAATTATAATGCATATTTTATTTTTTTAGCTACGATAAATGTTTAATATAACTTTAGTTCATAATATTTTACATATTTTGAATTTACAATTATTAATTATGTAGAAGGATTTAAGTATTATGTTTGTGTGATTTGTTATTTTTTTAACATGTATTAAGTATGTTCTTTTAGTTTTTATTTTTAGTTTATAAAAAGATACAAATATTTATGTTTGTCTGTGCTTCATTATTTTTTAGTATGAACTATGAAATATAAATCAAATATATATATTTTTAAATAATTTTGAAAATAAATTTAACTTGTTAACGGGTTAGGTAATGGATTACATGATAATTTTATGAATGGGTTTGTGTTTATATATTTCAATACGAAAGCTTAACGGGTCAGATTTGGATAAAAAAATTTTGACACGGCACGTTGCCAATCTTGTTGATTGTTGATTGTTTATTGTTTTGCCTCCTTTCATATTATTAGTTTATGTTTTATGGAACAAAATAATTCAGATTTGGTGTTGCAGTATATATTAGTTATTGATACATTGACTTAAAAAGTTATGTAATATTTTTTGCATTTAATCATTGATATCTCATTTAATTAGTAAATTTTTAATGATTTATACATATTAAAATGGATATTTATAGCTAATAATTCTTTTTTGTATATAATTTGTTCAAATTTAAATAATGAAAATAGGATTGAATAAAAATTGAATTCAAACTAAATCCATAAAAATATCCAATCGAATTTATTAAAATTGAATTGGACTGTATTGAATTTGATTTTTCTACATTTGAATCGAACAATATAAAAATTTACCTATTGGACCGGTTTGAATATTAAGTTAATCCACTTGATTGGAACCGATGTACACCTGTTACTTGACCCACCCCTGTGCTTTTCTTGCATTTTGTTTCTTGAGTAATGCTAGAGCATCATTTATCTCCGTTTTACTGAAATAGCGAAAAAAAACTTGTCCTTTTTTTGTGTTGCTTTAGATCCTGAAGATATTAATGAAATGTACTTACAATCTGGTATATAAAAACCGTAAAAAGTTTAATCAATTTGTTAGTAAAATGCACTCTCTAGGGTAAATAAAGATTGGACGCTTGCGACAAATCTGATAAAGTGAAATATGGATACTTTTCTATTAGGCCCCGTTTGTTTGCTCGGATAAGGGAACCGGACTGGGTTTCAAATCCGGTCCTCTCCCTTATCTGTTGTTTGGCGCGGCGCGGGACTCGGATTAGCCAATCCGGTTCCCTTATCCGAGTCTCCCACTTATGCCTATTGCAAATCCTGCCGAAAGACCCCGGATAGATCAAGCGGACTGGGATTGTTTCCTTCGACCAAGCTGTGCCCGTGTTTCCAACCGACGCGCAACCTTCACAGAGCTTCTCCCCCTCTTCCAACAGATCGGCGACGATCCTTCGGTAACCTTGCTCCCCTGCTGTTTCCTGCTCCCCTGCTGTTTCTTCGTCGAAGGCGTGTCTCTTTCGTCAGCCGCCTCTCAACAAAGC
>QANX01002015.1:200470-227842 GCA_003254975.1 Ochetophila trinervis | reverse complement strand
AATTAATTTTAGAACTTTAATAATGTAAAAAAATATTAAAAAATAACGTAGAATATGGGAAAGGAATAGAGAACCTTTTATAATTTTATATTTTCAATCATAGAAAAAAAAATTAATAGATAAAATGAATACATTTTATTACCCTCTAATTTTAAGGGTTTACACTTTAATTAGTCTCTTCTATGTTTAGAAATAAAAAACAAAAATAAAGCTGAACTTCGATACCTATTGCAACTCACATGAAACGGGTGTTCCAAAAGTCAAACATGATTCAATTTGCAATAAATTGTCATTCAAAATTTAAATTACAATTTTTAATAGTTGAATATTTATGGTCCGTTTGTAAACGGATTCAATTTTTATTTTTGATTTTTGATTTTTAACTTTTGTTTATAGTTTATGGTTTCTCATTTATGGTTTATAGTTTTTATTTTTGATTTTTGGTTTATGTTTTTACTAAAAAGAAAAAAAATTAAAAACAACAACCATTTTTTAATTTTTTTTTTTTGCAAAAAAATTATTTTTGATAATCATTTTTATTTTTATTAATTTTTTAAAAAACTTTACAAATAAATTTAAAAAAATCTATATTCAATTATTATCGACTCCAGATTTTGGCCTCGACCATAGTGTTTTAGGTTTCAGCCCGAACCAGACTATTCTGATCCTGGGTTCTAGTCTGGACCAGGCAATCTCGACGATCCCGATTACTGTTCTTGACCGGGCAGTCCTGAGTTCTAGCCTGGGCGGGGCAGTCTCGAGTTCTGGCCAGGACCAGGCTATCCCTGGTTCCAACCTGGATCAGGCCACCCCAGATTCAGATCCAAACCAGGCTGTCTCGGATTCTAGCCCAGACCAGTGGTCCCAGGTTCCTGCCCTGACAAGGAGGTCCCAGGTTCTAGGCCCAGCTGTCCTGGATTTCGGTCTGGACTAGGCTGTCCAGAGTTCCAGCCTGAACCGGGCAGTCCCGGGTTTCAGCCCGAACCGAGCTATCCTGGGTTTCAGCCCGGTTCTGGCCCCGATCGGGTTGTCCCGGGTTTTAGCCTGGTTTCGGCCTAGACCAAGTGGTCCGAGGTTTCGGCCCAAACAGGGCAGTCCCGAATTCCAGCCCCAACTAGGTTGTCCCAGATTCCAACTCGGACCGAATAGTCCCGAATTCTGCCTCGGACCAAGCAGTCCCAAATTTCAGTCCCGACTGGGCCCTCCCAGATTTTGGCCCCGACCGAACTATCCCGGATTCCAGCCCAGACCGGGTGATCCCGAATTGCAGCCCCGATAGAGGCAATTTCAGATTCCGGCCCCGACATGGCAATATCATATTCCAGTCTGAACTGGACTATCCCGAATTATGACCTCGACCTAGCTGTCTTAGATTCTAACCCAGAACATTATATTAAAGAAAATCAACCTAAGATGAATGTATAAACCGAAACGAAACAAATCCAAAATGGACAAATATAAAAGTCAAAAGGTGCAACCTAGCTAAAATAAAAAAAATAAGATAAATAAATTTGCACTAAAGTCTATATATAATAAGCTATAGGCTTGAGATTTTCAAAANAAATAATATAGTCATTGTCATAAATACCGTCTCTTTAATAAATCTCAATAATAATTTTAATAGAATATAATAATACTTTGATAATCCATATATTTTTTTTATTTTATTTTGATATTTAAATTTTTTAAAAATTAAAAATAAAAATGTGTTTGATAATTATTTTTATTAAAAAAATTTAAAATAAAAATACATTTGATAACTATTTTTATTTAAAAAAAAATATCATCCAGATATAGCCGAGACCACAAATTGCTAGAATATGGCAAGAACCTGAGACCACCAAGTTAGGACCGTAGCTTAGGATTACCTAGTCGAGGCTGGAGCTCGGGACTGCCCGGTTGTGGCCAAAGCTCGAGACCGCCCAGTAGAGATCTGTACCCGGGACTACTCGGTCGGGATTGGTACCCAAGATCGCCCGGTTGGGGCAAAATCCCGAGACTGCCCAGTGAGGGCTGGAACCCTGAAACGCCTGTTCAGTGCCGGTACCCGTGACTGCCCAGTTAGATTGGTATCAGGGATAGCCCGATTGAGGCAGAAATAGAGACCACCCAGTCAGCCAAAATCCGGGACAGCCCGGTCTAGGCCGGAACCCAAGACAGCACGGTCGGAGTCTAAACTTTAAACCGACAATAATCGAATGTGGATATGTTTAAATTTATTTGTTAAAGTTTAAAAAAAAAATACAAAAAAGTAATAAAAACAAAAAAACAAAAATGATTACCAAATATTTTTTTCATAAAAAAAATCAAAAAATGATTGTTATTTTTTATTTTTTTTCCTTTTAGCACAAACATAAATTAAAAACCATAAACAAAAACTATAAATCATAATCAATAAACNTAATATCATATTACCCATTAACACTTTAAAAAAAAATTGTTAATATATATATATATATATATTATATTTATTACTTGTTGATATTGCTCAATATTATTTGCTTATATGTAATTGTAATATTCCAATATTTATGTGTGTGTATATATATAGTTGTTTGCTATTTGATATTTTTATTTTGTATTATTAATTATTGTTATATTGCTACAGGTTAGTCTTAAATTTGTTCACTAAATAATATATATATATATAGTAATGCTATTATCAAAACAACCTGGTAGAATTTTTATCATGTTTATCATTAAAAGTTTGTTTTAGTTACAAAATTAAAAACTGTTGAAACTAAAAATAAATTATTTAGTGACAATCGCTTTAAATTTGTCATTAAACAAACATTTAGTGACTATTTTGATGGAAATTTTATCAGATTGTCCTGATTATAGCATCTTTCTTTAGATATTTTCAATATCAGTAAATAATAGGTCTTTAAGTCTTGCTTAATTGGGTCGGTCTTAAATTAATATAGGTCATATTTTAAAATTATAATGTCAATGTCATAGTTTTAAACTAAGAATTTGTTAGCCATTTAGATTTGCTTTTAAAACATAGGTTTCAATTCAATTAATGAATTCAATGGTTGTGATAATAGTACTTTTAACTTAATATTATTTAGTTGACCCTGATTATATATATATATATGTATTTTGTTTTAACTATTAGATTGTGAATTGGATACTATTCATGTTTGTTGTTCAAAACATAAAAAGTAATAACTCCTAAAATTTGATATATTTCATTTGGATCTTTGAAAGTTGTACACTTTATAATTTATTGTCTTAGATTATGAAAATTAATTGCAACTAGCCCTTCTATAAAGGATATAGATGATATTATTTTGAAAAATATGAATTAAATAATAAAGAAAAAAATGAATACTTTTTGAAACTTTTTTTTTTGTTGGTAAACTACAATTTCATTGAACCGAAACCAAAAAGAAACAACAACCTAACAAAAGCCTACAGAAAGGAAAACAACAAGGGTGCCACCCCATTAATTCTTGGACAACAGGTTGGGGGGTCACAACATAAAACATTCCTATCAAAAAACATAGATTTCTCACTTTCATAAGAAAGTTTAGCAATTCTGTCAGCTAAGATATTTGCTTTTCTAAGACACCACTTCAGCTTCCAAACCGTATGATCGAATTTTTGTTTTAGAGTAAGGACTTATTGTCTGTACCTCCACACACACGGTTCCTCCTTCGAAAGTATCTAATCCATAATGCTTTTTGAGTCACTCCACCACAACACCTTAGGCCATCCGAGACTTTCCACAATCTCCACAGCCCACTCCATGGCTAATAACTCTGTCATATTAGCCGTCAATCCTCTAGTAAATTTTGCAACCATGCAAGCAATGCTCCCTTGGTCGTCTCTTGCCACCAAGGCAAGTGCATTCTTCCCTTTGTTTGTGGCTGCATCAATGTTGACTGCCATCCATCCGGGATCCGAAGCTAACCACCCCTGCCTTTCCACAGAATTCATGATTGGGTTCACCGGTCTCCCACTTTCTTCTTCATAGTTGTTTCCCCCTAATTCATCAGCCCAATTCTCAATCCTTCTCATTAAATCCGCAATGGTCTTCTTGCCTTCATGGATCCATTTGTTTATAGCCATCCATATTTCTTCCTTCATTGCCACCATGGCAATCGTACTCTCCTCACAAGTCAGTTGATGGCCACACATCTCTCGTGGGGGGTTTATACATATATTGATCAAATCTTCAACATTGCTGCAGTTCCATGAATCAAGTTGGATCCCCCATTTACAAGCAAATGCAATTGCCCTGGTATAGGGACATTTGAGAAAGATATGTAAACTGGTCTCCTACTCATCTCCACAGAAAGCGCAACCTTTTTCCTTTATTTGGATCCAACTCCAAATTAAGTCCCTTGTGGGCAAGACGTTGGAGGCCAATATCTATATAAACATCTTGCGTCTTTCATGAATTTTTGCTTTCCAAATGCCTTTCCAAACTCTTCCAACATTCTCCATTCCCCTCTGATTGGTCAAAAGTTTGTGGCAACTCTTGACAGAGAACACTCCATTATCACTGGCCATCCATAGGATTTTGTCCTGACACTCAATAAATGGCCATTGAAGTTTTATAATTTCTTCCACCTCTCTCGGGGGGAACCAAGCTTGCAGTAACTCCATTTTCCATTCAATAGTGGTTCCTTCTCTAAATTCTGCCAACCTAAGTATTCCATCTCTGTTCATCCCTTCAATACATCTTGGCACCTTTCCTTCGTTCCAAGGACACCACGGGTCCACCTCGGGTCTATTGACCAACCATCGCCAATGCTAAAGCACTATTCTTTCAGAATTATATCCTTGATGCTTAGGATACCTTGTCACACCATTGAATCCCCTCTTTTTTCTTCGCAGCTAAAGAAAGATCTCATCCTAATATACTTTGCCTTCATCACCAATATCCACAGACTTTCCTCACCTCTCACTAGGTTCCAACCAGATTTAACTAGGAGTGCCGAGTTTTTATGTTTTAAATTTCCTAAATCTGAGTCCACCCATAGCTCTCGGTGAACATATTTCATTCCAAGACTTCAAAGCCATATATTGTTTGGAGCTCATATTACCCCTCACCAAAAGCACCTTACCAAGGAGTCTGTTTCCTTACACATTCTTAAAGGAACCCAGAATGTTGACATAGAATAAAGTAGGATCGCCTGAGCCATAGCTTTGATAAGAGTGGCCTTACCCGCCCTGGATAACAGTTGGCTTTGACATCCTTCCAATCTTACTTAAAGCTTGTCCTTTAACTGGTTGAACTCTTTCAATTTATTCCTACCAAAAATCCTAGAGTTTCCTAAATAGATGGATTCACTGATCTCCTTCAGCCCCATAATTCCTTTTACCATTTTCTTTGTCCCCAAACTTGTCTTCCTTGAAAATAAAATGTGAGACTTCTCTAGATTGGCTGATTGTCCTGACCAAGAGCAGTATAGGTCCAGGCATTTGGCCACAGCTTTGGCATTTTAATGATTTGCTCTACAGGCCAGCATGATGTCATCGACATAGAAAAGATATGATATGGTAGGGGCTATCCTACAAACCTTAATCTCATTGATATCCTGTCTCTGCTAAAGTATTCTAAAGAAAATTTCAGCAAAATAAATATGAATGGTGACATCAGATCTCCATGACGGAGAATACTTTTTGAAACTGAAAAGTAACTGATAATAATTTTGAAATAAAATGAATCATATTTATTTAATTTAAATCTTTGAGGAATTGGATGAAATGAACCCTAATAAATTATCATCCATGGTTGATTGAAGCTTAAAATAATTAGAATTTTTCTTTTTCTTTTTTTCCTACTTAGCATGGCTATTGATGATGCTATATTATTTAATTGTTCAACTTAAGACTTATCTATGCTAAGTTATATTAGTTTTTTTTCTTTTCTTTTTTTTGGGTAAATCAAGTTATATTAGTTTTAATTAGCTATTTATACTACCAAATCAAATTGTCATATCATTTAGCTAATTTATTTTCTTTATATTTTAGTTTTAACTATTAATAATATAACCAAATCAATTGTCATATCATTTAGCTAGTTTATGATCTTTATTTTAAAATTGAGATATAGTTTCTACTAGATGAGTGTTTTATAAATTTTGATCTAGATGAATTATCTGCTAATTTATGATGAGAGAAATATAGATGTGACAAATAGTAGGATTTTAGTTTTTAATTATTTATTGAAGTCAAATCTTTAGAATGTGTTATTCCACCGTATCTTTTATTATAATTTGGAAAATCGTTATTAAGAGAATATATATAAAAATATATATTTGATGTTTTCAAATTTTATTAATTTCAAAAGGAAATAAAATACAAATTTTTTTTTTCAAATTTTCTATTGAACCCATGACTTTTTTCAGTATAAGTACGAGGGACAAACCAATTAAGCCAACATCATTTGACATATTTAATATTTTCAAAAAAATCTATCATGGTATATAAATACACACATCCCTGTTACAGTTAGCGAAGTCCACCTTATGGTGGATAATTTCGCTCACTTTAGCAAAATGATATATTTATACATAGATTTAGATTGATTTAATTATTTTAACTTCATATTTTTCGTTATTAGATTTTAAATCGCTTTAAATGCTAAGATTTAAAAATCAATCAATAGTTTAATATAGATTTTGTGACTAACTTAAAACTTATTTAAAAAAAGTGAATCATATAAGAATTCGATGAACTATACATGTAAATTTAAATCTCACATCTTAAAACGATCTAATGATTGATAAATGAAGTCAAGATGATAAATAAATTAAATCCATTTATTAACTATTATAGGTTGCTTTAAAGACTAAAATTTAAAAAATCAAATCGATTCAAAAGTTTATAAAGAAAAATATGATGTTAAAATCATCATATTAACGTGATAATATATATATATATATATATATGGAATTTATTTTCACATAAAGATATCATAATTTTATAATTAAAATATAATTACACATCAATTTGTAAAAAAATAAACATATAAATTAATTTACACATTTATTCTTTTAAAAAATAGACGTTAATCAAAATATTATGATTGGATCAAAATTACATATATATATATATATATATATAGTTTTACTATAATGGAGAGTTGAGACTATTACTCGTTATATAATGGAGAATAATCTATTACAGCAGTCAGATCTGTAAAATTGCAAGCATTTGACAGCTGACATATTTTGTCTCTTACCAAATGGCGGACACCTTCGGCCACTTAAGAGTAAAAAAAAATTAAGTTCTTTTTGAATTATCGATATCTACAAAGTTTTTTTAAGCAAATATTAATAATTAACGGAATAAAAAAAATTAAATATTAATTTTAAAAAACAAAGAGGGAGTATTCAATTTAGAGTTCAATGGATTTAAATGGAGTTGTAGATTTTAAAAGAATTCATAAATTTTTATAGATTTCTATGGATTTTGAATAGAATTTATAATAATCCAATGAAATCTATGAAAAATAGGTAGAATTTTAATTAAACTATTTCATTCACAATTTTTTTTAAATCCAATCAAATCTATTAAAATCTATCATTTTTTAAAATTTTTTAAAGTTAATGACTTTTTGAATATTTTAAAATTTTAAAAGACTTCTATAAAGTCTTAATTGAATACATCTAGATTTTTATAAAATCTATTAAAATTTAAATTGAATATTTCTTAATTTAATAAAGACTTATCTGAATTCTGAATTACATACTTTTAAATTTTTAAACTCTTTTAAAATCTAATCAATTCTAAATCGGATACATCTTTTTAATTTAATTATTTAAAATGCATATTAATTATCTTCTCTATTTATTAAATTTTAATAAAAAAATTGATAGAAATAGGTCGTCTAGAAACCACCAGATTTTTTCTTCTACAGAGAGCCCATACATGTATAATTAAAATTGGTGACGGAGTTGTGACGCATGAAAACTGGCATCATAAATTCTTGGCAAAAAGAATGTGATTTGGACCCACTATATAATAGAGCTCAGGAGTATAATAGTGCTCCAAACAATAGCACGTGTTTGGAAAGTGACAGCCGGTGTACACTCCTCCTATATATATATATTTTTTCTTTATCTTCAGTACACTTTTTAAAATTAAAAAAAAAAAATAGTTTGAACTTTTTATTATTTTAATATATTTTTTAAAATAAAAAATAAAAGTAAAAAATATAATTTGATTTTTTATGTTTAAAAAGTAAAATTAATTTTTTTATATATAATTTTTAATACATTTTATTTATTGTATATAATTTTTAATGCATATTATAATTATATTTAATTTTATATTTTTTTATACATATCAAATTATTTTACTAGTGGTATGTTTTATATATTTATATTATATATTAAATATTTATTAAAAAATAAAAAATATAATAAATAATACAATTGAAATTAAATAAAAAATTATATTTTTTATTTTATAAAATTATTAAAAATATTTTTTATTTTAAAAATTAACTTTTTAAAATAAATAGCACTTTTAAAAATGTAGATCGATATAAAAACTGTATTATCTTCTTTTAATATTTTATGGATCCATATAAAGACTGTATTTTCTATTCTGACAGAGCAAAGGCAAAATAAAACAGTGTAATTTACTATCTTAAATCTGTAACTTGCTTAATTATATTTCTTAGTTTTAGAGCAAACCAAGGGGCGTTGACTCCCTCGTGCGAGTTTATAAAGACTTCTTTGTAAAAATATGCTTTTATTTATCTTTTAATTTTCTTTCAGCTTTGTATTGGGAATTTGTTTAAGATTCAGTGTTAAGAGTAGAACCTGAAACTGAAAAAGATTGATGACTTTGGTAAAACATTGTCAAGTGATTTTAGAAGTGGTAAAATTTTGAAGGGCATTTTGGTCTGGATATAAAAGACAAGTTATAATAAAATGAAAATTTTATTCTTTCTTTTTGGACTTTCTGAGGGATTTCCTGTGTGCTTCGGGGGTTTTCCTTTGAAATATGAACAAAGAAAAGAAAAGGGTGGGAGAGAAAGGTGTGGAAAGCAGAGAAAGGCAAAGACAAGAGGAAAGAGAAAAAGTCCATATTCTTTTGGGTTAGTTCCGCTGGTACATGAAGCTTTAAAACCCCACTTCTCTTTATCAGTCACTTACATATTCAATATATACCATATATATATTTATATATTTTACAGATCTTTTCTTTTCCTCCAGTTTATATATTATTTATATTTTACAGATCCTTTTTTGTTTTTCCCCCCTGCGATTTATGCACTTTCATTACCTCATTCGACTAATGAACATTTAGTTATGGAAAAGTTAAGGTTTTCTAGCTAATGGGTATCTGTCAGCCATCAATAATATATATAATAAAAAAAGAAAACAATTTTCTTCTTCTTCTTTTGGGAAAAAAAAATGAGATTTTTTTTTTCTTAAATATAATTTGCGCTTATATTCTTGGGTTGCTGTAGTTGAAGTGCTTTACTTTTCCCACTGTCCACAAGCATAGATTCTCTCTTTCTCTCTGTGTGCGTTTGCAAACTCGGACACTATCTTAGCTTATTTCTCCATTGATGTGCATTTTTTGGCTGTTGTAGATTCTTTGTTCACACAGACTCCCTGCTTTTGCCTGTCCCTTCTGCTTTTTATGGGTGCCTTTCACTTTCTGATAATTTTTTTTAGAAGATTTCAGACCGTGTACAACTGTTGTAAGGAAGAGTAACTAAGCAAATTCATGGGTTCTATTCCATTTTCACCCTCTCAATCGGGTATAAATATATGGCCAATTTTCATTCTCTTCATTGCAGGAACTCACTTTCATTAGCAACAAGTGGCAGCCCCACTTTATATACTCGTATCCAAAAGAATGAGCTACAATAGCTCCACTCTTGGTTCTGGTTAGTTATTTTCTTCCCGGGCCTGCATTTTTCCTGTGTAAAATATGAAGTATAATGTTTATAAGTAAAAACCAATTCTGTTTCTTCATAAATTGATCTTCTGGATTATGTGCTTTCCTGCAATATATTTCAGGTAGTAGAACTGCTAGAACATTTGAGTTTGGAAGGACCCATGTGGTCAGGCCAAAAGGGAAACACCAGGCAACTATTGTTTGGCTACACGGTCTTGGTGACAAGGGCTCAAGGTATAAATGCTATTCTTCTGTTTACTTGTAGCTACTTATAATGTTAAATAGTTTTAACTTCACCTCAAATGGTAAGCCAGTTGATCAATGGAGCTGAAATTCATATGCATATTCAGGCTGTAGCTTTTCATGTCAAGTGTATAACATGCAATACAAATTTTTTTTTTTTTCAATGGTGTTTCCTTTGGACGTGCATGGAGCGACAGTTTGGAGATTGGCAATATTTATTTTTAAGAATCATCTTCTTCATTAATATGATATTCCTTCTTACATACATCGTTTAGTACGAGTTGATTACTTTCCCTTTTGCATGTGCATATGCGTTTGATGAAGATGGTGGGATTCTTTTATTCTAGACCAACTAGAAACAAACAAAGGGAAGGAATTAATGAATGTCAAATTTTTGTCTTCTTCTTGTGGAGATGTTTGTTCGTTAGTTAAGTTTTAGATATGTAACTTTCTTTATTAGGAGATTCGGACTTTAATTGATTTGACAGGGGAGGGCAATATAACCGTGAAGCCCCTCCTAAAAATAAAAATAAAAAAGCATTAGTTGTCTTTTTCTTCCAGCTTCTTATTTGATTCTAATTGATATAGCCTTGAATCCAATATTTGTATATGCAAGAGCCTAAAATAGGGGACCGCTACTTCACTAGCTTTGTTATCCTTTAAAATTAGAAAATTGAAATATACTAATCTCCAATGTTACATGTAATACTAAACTACTAATTCAGAAGTTGTTAATGCCCTTTTTAATAATATTATTAATCAATCTGACATGAAAAATTTATGTTGTCTTAGCTATTCAATTATTGCTAAACCTTTTAACAACTTTTGAGTATGGTCCCAAATAATATTGTATGATTTCAGCATGGAGTCTACTGCAAACCTTCTTAGCTATTGGACTCTAATATTCTCTTATTCCAACGTGTACATGGTCTCAGTTAAGGAGATAGGGTTACTATTAATAACTAAGCTAGATTTTTTCATTTCTGCCTTGTTTTGCAGTTGGTCTCAACTCTTGGAAACCCTTCCTCTTCCAAATGTAAGTATAATGGTTTTTTAAGTTTTAGACAGCTATACAATTGTGCACATGCAACACACATCGCCAGCTACCTAGCATTCATAATCATAATATACTTCTGTTCAATTAACATAATTTAGGGCTCATTTGTTTTGAAATTTGTTTTGCAGATAAAATGGATTTGTCCTACTGCTCCTAGCCGGCCAGTTGCTTTATTTGGTGGATTTCCTTGCACTGCTTGTAAGATCTATCCCCTGAGGAATCTGTTTATCTTGTGGTTGAAACCTTCATCATATTTCTGGTGGATATATAAGCCTGTCTGCATGAAACTACAAGTTTTTTCAGTCACTTATAAATTCCATCCTTTTAAAATCATATGTTATTTCAAAATTTATTGATGTAACCTGTTGGAACATGCTGAAGCATTGAAAGCGGTTTTTATCAGGGTTCGATGTGGGGGATATTTCAGAAGATGGCCCTGATGATTTAGAGGGGTTAGACGCCTCAGCAGCACATGTTGCAAATCTTTTGTCAACAGAGCCTGCTGATGGTATGTTTCTCATTTCAGAGCTTTTGAAACTCTATTATCTTATTTTCCTGCATATAAAATATACAGAGCAATAGAGTTTAACACAATATAAGAAGAAGAAATGGTATATGTTCACAGTAAAGTCAAAAGAAAGCAGAGTTATGCGGTTTGAGGGAAATTACCAAGGTTTTTGTGTTGTTTCCCTTGTAAAAAGTATAAATGAAACTATAGAAGTCAAACTCGTTTCAGCATAGTTACCTAGGTTTTTGCATTGTTTTCCTTGTAAAATGTAGAAATGAGACTGTAGATGTCAAACTTCTTTGTCCCTAGATTTTTCCTCCTCCACAAAATTATCATTAAACTAGTGAATGCGTTCACCTATATTTTGTGCAGCCTTCATGGTTTGTGACAGTAAGTATTTAGAGATGTTTTTCACATTATCCAGACTAAATTTTCTTTGGGCACTAACTTTTGTGTCAAATAGAGTTTGTTAATTGCATTTGATAGGTTTTATTCAACACACGCTGTTCCTAGACATTTTCCTTATGACATTCTGTTATTTTAAAGATCATAAATTTGAAGAAGTTGAATATCATGAACCTCAATAGGTCAGCAGATTTCTTTTGTGCGATTTGTAAGAACTGTATTTATTTTGATGTATTTTTTATCACTCCCAAGTCATAATCATTTAAGGTTATTTAAGGAGAGCACTCCAATGGACACCAATCTTCTAAAGCAAGATTTCCTAGTAATTTCAGTAATGGTGTCTTTATTAATTTTTCTCTTCAGTTGTATTGTTTTATCTTGTCAGTTCTATCCTATCTTATATACTGTCCGTTTAATTTTCTCCTTGACTTCTATGAAATATCTCTAGCCTTAATTCAAAGTTGTCAAAATCATATACGATCTGTGTCACAATAAGTTTTGAGTATGAAATTAAACCAAGAGTAAGATAGTAATTGTTGATAAGAAATCTGTATCGTAGGTAATGATGTGGTATCAGTTATTACAGCTTTGGAAGTTTGGGATATTCTGGCAGGTGATCTAGAGTCTTAATCTTAAGGCATGTGATTGTATTGTTGTCAATGTTTCATAGATGTTGCACAAAGCCTCTCATTATGAACATGTCATCATGTGAATGTTTTACCGTGTCCTAGTTGTCTATTACTGTTACTATGACATTGTTATGAGAATAACAAATGCTTCATAACTTATGTAAGTTTTCTCTTATAAACAGTCAAACTTGGCATCGGGGGCTTCAGTATGGGTGCTGCCATTGCCCTATATTCTGCCACATGCCGCATCATAGGGCAATATGGGAATGGAAACCTGTATCCAGTTAACCTAAGTGCAGTTATTGGTCTAAGTGGCTGGCTTCCATGTTCAAGGTTTAGCTTCTATCATATTCATATGGCACAAACCACAAATTCATAAATTTAGAAAAATTCAACAGCAAAGAAACAAAACTTGCATATGCTGTTTGTGATTGAAATGTAAGATTCATCTCACATTCTCACTGCAATTGCGTTGCAGAACCTTGAGGAATCGGATGGAAAGGTCACATGAGGCTATGAGGCGTGCAGCATCTATTCCCATTTTGCAATGCCACGGCTTAGGTAAACATATTATACTTGTGTTTGGTAGCAAATGTTTGTTCATTATCTGATTTCGTGAATTAGATTTTCAGTGGTTAGGTTCAAGTGTACCTACATACAAGCACACATAACTAGATGCATGCATGGATTCTATGTATGAAAATTTTAGTCCTACTATTGGCAATATTTAAAAACCTAGTTTTATAGAATGCTTAAGGTCAATCTTGGAGTTTTGCAATTCTAGAAAAATGCTTCATATATCCAATTATTTGCTAATTCGAAGTCCTATCATTCTGGATGGACATGTTCTCTCTCATCCATGCAATGCAAGAATAAAATGACACACAGACGATACACCTCCTCTGATCATTTGTGGAATTTGTAAATATCTTGCATATAATTTTTTTTTCAATTGTTCTTTTTAATCCCTGCTTTTGAATCATCCCACTTGAAAGAATAATTGTTAATAACAACAGAAGTCAGTTCAGTTCATGACTGGTTAATACATGATGCTTGCTTCTATATAACTTTTAGCTTTGCATTCCTATACATTCAGAGCCATTGGTTTAAAAGTATAGAGATTTCATATTTTATTTAATATGTGAGTATTAGATCTTTCAATGAATGTGTTAATTGGTCATTTGGGGTTTTAAGTTTTCAAATTCTAGGTTGTATAATCAGACTTGGGACAGGTCTCTCTTTTTTTTGTTTTTTTCCCCTCTTTCAAGAAATTTCGTGGATTGATAAATGACCACTCTTTTGCCTGATGATATTTTATGTTTCTCAACCATTGGAGGTGTTGCATAAAAGGAAAATTCTTATTTTGAAACACCACAAAGCTCTAAACATGGAGTTATATTTATTTTATCAAACTTTTGTGAAATTAAATTTCAATTCATTTTGTTTCATTATTATTCTAGATTTTTTTATTTTTTTATTTTTGGTTATCGGAATGGCTGAGCAATGCAGTTGGTTCAAATCCTCACCTTCCATTAGCCAATTGCTCAACTTGCTTGATTTTCTGAACTCTGAACTTGAGACACTTCGAACTCAAATTTTATCGGAGACAAAGTTTTATACATGTGATACAGAAATTCCTTTCAAATAACTGCTAATATCTTAAATTCTTAATCTCTTGTTACAGGTGATGATGTCGTTGCCTACAAACATGGAGAGAAATCTGCTCAGGCCCTAAGTTCAGCAGGATTTAGAAATCTTACATTTAGAACCTACGATGGGTATTATTTGATTGATTGATTTCTTTCTGGGTTCATATAAAATCTTCTTTCCCAATTACAATGTCACTAAATTTTAGTTCTGCAATGCAGGCTGGGCCACTATACAGTCCCTGAAGAGACAGATGAAGTTTGTCACTGGCTAACTGCAAATTTGGCGCTTGAGGGATCACAAGCATACTAGAGGAGAAAAGTTACACTTGCATTGAGATTCCCAACTAGTGTTTAACTATTTTAGGTGACTAGAGGAAGCAGTCTAGAATACACGGTGGGCACGGTATACACGGTGTGGTGGCATGGCTTGAGCTACTACAACTATATAGCCTTTTGATCTATTTCTTTCTCAAAAATAAACTAGAGTGTTGGTCTATAAGTGATTTATTTGCTTTTTTTAGTTCTCTTTGGCATTTTGGGTTGGAAATTTTGAGCAAGTGGAGTTAGAAGAGTCGTGTCTCTCACTATATCCAAGAAATTTTGTTATATAGTAAAGCAACTCAAATATGCATATCCAATGTGTTTTTTGTTTTGTTTTTTTCAGCCAAAGTATCATATCAAAATGTGAGATAAAAAGGAGTGTACATAAGCCAAAACCTAACCTCTATTTATGCTCTTTTGGTGGTAGTGGAACATGCGTGGTTCCTTACAAAAGCATACACGCTATGTTTAAGCATATTTCAACTCTGAATATGTTAGTTCCTCGTGTCCACTTAGATTTATACAACCATTTCGTCGGAAAAAATTTCATCAATTGATTCTGTCATTAGTTTTATTTATATAGGTAGGGAAAGGCTTAGGTAAGATGACATGATATATTTAAAATTAAATTTTAAATTATGATCCATTATTTTACTTTTAAGTTGGATTTTATTAATTTTTCAATTCATGTGATAGAATGAAAGGTTTGATTTTAATATATAATTTTAAAAAAAGTCTAATCGTCGATATGAGATTAATAATATATTATTATTTGTTTAATAAACAAGAAAAATAATGGGTAGAAAATGTGGAACTTGTCTTTGCGAAACAGTTAGGTGGCAAAACCACTGTTTTTTTTTTGGGATAATAATTTCAATTTGAATCTCCATATGCCCTGATATCATAAAAGATAAATATAGAACTTGACCATATTGTTATGGTATGATTGTCAGGAATAGATATACAGAAACAAAACAATAGAAAAGAATTTCTGGAAAGGTGTCTTCTCTTAGAGATAGACTATTCTTGTATAGAACCAATATTCTGTACAAGTAGAGAATAAAAACAAATCCCAATAAATGAGGCACTATACAGACAGTCAACTTTACAGCAAATAATACGTTGACATCCTCCCTCAAATTGATGCTGGTGAATCAACAAGCACCAATTTGCCAGCTATGAATTGATGATGCATCTTAGTTAATGACTAGGTGAAAATATATTTTCTTTGAAACTTGGTGGAGACATGAGGTAGACTTATAAGAGGTGTTATCACCATATTCATCTCCAACATAGTGACAGTGAGCTTTTATATGCTTAGTTCTTTCATGAAATACATGATTTGCAGCAAGTTGAATAGCACTCATCTTGTCAACATGAAGAGGTGTCGGCTTACCACAGAAGATGTCGAAGCCAAACAATTTCTGAGCTAGCAGAAAACAAAGTTCTACATTCTAATTCTATTGAAAGATTTAAAAACTTTCCCTTGCTTTTTTCATTTCCATGAGATAAGAGCATCGATCAAAAACATACATCAACCTGTAGTAGATCGATGAGAATCAGGATCTCTAGCCCAATCAGCATTGTTATAAGCTTGAAGAGTAAGAGATGAATTAGCTTTGTAAAATAAGCCTCGACTAGATGTCCCCAGCAATTAACAAATTATTCTTTTAACAGCTACAAGATTTAAATATTAAGGCTGCTAAATAATTTGACTCATCAAATTTACTGCGTAGGCTATGTCTGGTCGAGTAATCGTCAAACAAATTAAATTTCCAACAAACTGACGATAAGAAGTAGGATCATAATGCAAATCTCCATCATCTTTAGAGTATTTCACATTCAATTTCATTGGAGTATCCACAGGACTAGAATTCCGAAGACCCGGCCAAAGCAATTGAATCATTTTCGTATTTATGTTGATTAAATAAAACTTTCCGCCCACTAACAAGCCCAAAGTAGGTGAGCTCCTTGACTTTAAGCCCAAGAAAGCACCTATAAATGGCTTAGCTATAACCATTTCAGGTATAAATTATACCCTATGTCATTCATTTCTAATTTTCAATACTTTTTAGTAAACATTATATTGACTTGAAATAAGAGTATTCATTAGCCAAGATACTTGAATGGTGTCAAGGCTACTCTAATTTTATTTTATTTTTTTTATCACCATTACATATAAAAAGAGATACTAAAAACATTAAAGATAGTATTTGACCTAAACAACCCACTTTTGTTCACATATTTAAAACCCATCCATAAGATAATTGAGAGGGTAATTTTGACAAATGCCCATCATTGGATGCGGCGTGAACACAAATGTCTTAGTTTTTAAAATTTATATTTCTGCCTTAATCAAAGCTTCTTGGCCTGTGAATTATCCCTTTCTACCCTCAATGAAATCTTGCAATAATGAATCATGCCCATCTTCCTCTAGTTCTTTAGCTCATTTCTTCGTCAACCCAATTCTCTACGATGCTTTTTAAATGTCGGTCAACCTTTCACCTCCATTGACTTTCTATTTGTCTGTCAATCTCTCTCTATCCATCTCATTTATCGGTAACATGTTTTTAATATTGGTGCCTTTTCACAATCTTCTGGCCCTCCAGTTGTTCGTCCACTTATTTCTCTCTCTCTTTCTTACCTATGGGCAACCTATCTTTAAATAAGCCCAAAATCTCTCTTAATCTCACTTCTCTCTTGAACTATGCCTAAATAACCATCCATCCATCTCTTATTCTCTCCCTCCCCCCCTCTCTCTCTCTCTCTCTCTCTCTCACACCTCCCACATATGCCTCCACCTCTCTTTGTCGATCTCTTTGAATACTCAGGCTAGAAAACAGCCTAAAACAAGAATAGTGATGATATTTTGGACCAATGGGATCGAGATGGCTAACAAAAACATACCTCAACACATAGATCACCCCAAACCACTATCGGTTTCATCGGCCACTTTGGGCTGGGGTAGTTGTATGGTCATGTAAATCTTCCCCACCCATTGTTAAACAACCCGTCACTTTGGGTTGGAGCGTTTCTAGAACGAATACGGCCAGTAAAAAGGTTGTTTTATTTCCAAAATATTCAACGAGATTGATGAAGAAATATAGACGTACAGATGGGAAATGAGAGAGAGATAAAAGAGATGTATGGATGGTTATTTAGGCGTAGTTTGAGAGAGATTTTGATCATATTTAAAGGCATCTTGGTGATAAGTGAGATGAACAAGCGAAGGGTCAAAGGTAAACCTGGAAAAATATTACACGACACGAAACGACACAATAATTTGCGGATTTGGGTCTGCAATATCGGGTCGGATTGATATTAGTGTCACACGATAAGATACGATAAAAAAACATGTTAAAACGGGTTAGAACACGTTAACACGATAGGTCACGATAAGACACGATAAAAAAAATATTAATTTCATTATAATTAACTTTTTACATTACTTTTTTTTTTAGTTTTAGAAAACTATAAAATTCATATTTTATTTCATTGGAAGATTACAATTTTTATATCTATTTATATATTAATATTTTGTTTTAGATTCTATCTTTTTTATTGATTATATTGGATATACAATTTCAGTTTGATTTATAATATTTTGAATATTTTTAAATTAATTATAGTTTGTTTTATAATATTTTGAATATTTTTAAATTTATAATTGAAATGCATATTTTGTTTTTTAGTCACGTTAAATATTTAATATAGCTTTAATTCGTAATATTTTACATATTTTAAATTTACAGTAATTATTTATGTTGAATTTTAGTATGTTAATATATATTTTTTAATGTTTAACATCTCATTTGAATATGTATTTAGGCTCAATAGACATAAATTGATAATGATTTATCATTTGACAATAAATATTAATTTAAATAAAAAAAATAAAACACCTACGTGTATATCTAGTAAATACGAATAAAATAAGACACGAAAATGAAAAGATACAACACGAACACAGTTCAACGTGAAAACTTAACAGGTTAGATTCAGATGAATAAAATTTGATACGACACGAATACGATTTAACACGACACATTATGATGCTTGGAAAAAAAGTGATAAGATACTAATATTTATAAATGGGATGAACAGCGAAAGATGAACGCACAGATAACAAGTTGAGAAGAGATGAAAAGTCAGCCACCACATTAGTCACATCATTGATAAGCGAGATCGATGGAGTCAAAAATCTGGAGGGAAGTGGACATGGCTCGTTAATTGCAAGATTTCATTCAAGGAAGAAATGGACAATTCATGGGCAAGAGAACATTGATTGGGAGCAAAAATATAAGTTTTGAGAACAGTGAATATTTGTCTTCACTTGGCCCCAGCAGTGAACATTTATCCAAAAAAAGCCTAGTTCATGGTTTCCTGGTCCAATTCGGTATCTGGAACCCAGTCCAATTCTCTATTACCAAGTTGGTTATGTGGCTATCCCCAATTTCATTAAAAAAAAAAAATAGTTGGGTACGTGGCTAAAGTTCTGTAAAAAAATTTAGTACAAAATAACTTCAAGTATTTATACTGAATAATCCAAACACCCTTCATGGAGAATTTCAAAAAGCACATAGTACATGTATAACACAGGAACTAATGACAAGCAAGCTCCATGACCATGATCTTCAAGCATGTAGTAGAGCAATGTAACCTCATTGTTCTGTAATTTGGGTAAGACAATGAATAACAGTCCAGATATATATGTTTATAGAATGTAAAGCTTTTTAACTTTGTCTTCTAAGATTGTGACAGCCTTCAACAGTCCTTGCCCATGGTTGATGAAATTCAATTAAATAATTGAAATTTCAATTTAACATGAAAGAAATCTACAAGTAAAAAAATGAGAAAAAAAAAAAAAGTTGAAAAAAAATGATGATGGCAAATGATGTTGCAGTAACATCGTCTCTTTCCAAATTTCTGCAATAATCTTCACACAATGCGGCCTCTCAATACCTACGTGCTACAATCAGTAATTATGTTATCATCATGCATATGTACTAAAGCTACCAGAAGATGTCTTAACAGTCAAACCTGGTGCAATTCAATCCGAAGAACACTGTATTCAATAGTCCTGGCTCAAGTAATACAATTCCACACCATAGTGACAGTGGGAATTACACTGAAGCTAGAAACCAACAAAGATTATCATTATCAACAATTTAACTTCAGAACCATACTGTTAATGGCAAGTGTGGCATACGCTGAGGACTCACCTTGAAGTCCGGGGTACTCATTTGTTACTGTTATTATCTTGAGGATTGCTTGTTTCCTGAATGGTACTACCTTTTGAATCAATGCAAGGGGTGAGAGGAGGAAAGGAAGGCACAGCCTTTAATATAAACTTGCGGCCACTTCTCACTGCCCCTGAAGAGCTTGAACCAAGCTCACGAATGTGACCATGTGGGGGAGAAACCCGCTTCTTATTTGGGGAGCTTACTTTCACAGACTTAATTGGAGGTGAACTGTCCTTCAGTATCTCGGGTGTGTCATCGTGCAAAATGTCATGAATTTCCCTACTAGATTCAAGCCCCTGGAGAGACTTGGTCCCAACTACTCTGGTTATTGGGGTAACTGGTGAATTACGCCAACGAAGGGAACTGCTAGATGAAAGGCTATCACTTCCAGGGCACCGTTGGACTTGTGAAACATTTGTCCAGTCCCTTGCTCTGCATGAAGTCGTGGCCACTGATGAAGTATCTGAAGGTGCAGTGAGACGGCATAAATTGGGGCCTATATCACATCTTGGTGTATTTGGGTTCACAGTTCCAATGTTATATTCCGCTTTCCAGTCATAAGAACCTAGAGTTAGTAAATCTTTATCTCTTCCTGAAAGAATGTCATTGTCCTCCAAATTTCTTGTAGAAGATCGTGAAGGTTTTTCATAAGAGGATAAGATGGAGAGATCAGATTCAGGTGATGGAAGGTATCTTTTAGAGAGAAACCGAGATTCTGGTACATTCTTTCCGTGTCTACAAAAAAATAAAAAAATAAATATATATATATATATAGAAATAAAGAAATAATTAACAAATGAACTTAGGTTTACAAAATGTAGTTGAGATCAAGGCAGGAGATCAATATAAAAGAACATTACTCTGAGTATTTAAATGTTGGAGTTAGTGGCGAGAGGTCATGCACCTCAGCATGTATAGGATTTTTCTTGATTGGCACCATTTCTAGCTTCCCATCAAATGCATCTTCCAATTTTTTCTTGCTAGCAGCATTGCTCACCATTTCCTTAGCCACACCATGTTCCACAGCAACATATTCTATGAAGTCAACAAGAAAATTAACTTCAACCATAAGTTGCAAAGATTGACAAACTTCATTGCTGAATGTTTGGGCATGAAGACGTGTTTACTATGATATTCAGGAATTTCCAAAATTATGTTTCCATAAAGTACCCGACAAATTACCAAGACAACACAACATATCTATCTATTAAGGCATGCTAGTTAAGAAAAAAAGAACCTCCTAGATACAAACTATGTATAGGCAAAGAAAAAACAGTCTTCTGAACAAACTATGTAGAGGCAAAGAAAAAACACTATTCTTCTCCGTAATAAGACAAGTGATACTTGAATCTGTTTCATAAGTTATGAAATATAACTTCTTGTTTAGATTTCTACCTTCCTTCCTTCCGTAGACATTTTTACATCCATCACAACGACATCCAGTCGAGCACCCAACATTAGCCTTTTCCAAAGAAATGAAGATAGAATTGAGCAATCAGATTGCAATGGAAAAGAGAAAGATAACAAGTAGGAAGGCATACAAATGTAAAAGTAAAACTACAAAACCTGATAGCATTCGCAATACTTTTTCAAGCACATTGACTTTTTACAATTACAACCCCTTTTGTGTCTAGCTGAGGATGGAGTCATCCGACTATCATCGTCCTGTCATGGGAAAATTCCTCATTAAGTTGTTAATAAAATGGATTATAATGAAAATAAGCTGAAAAGATCTCTAATACCGCATTATTAGGTGGAAAGTCGGTGACACGCAGTACAATCTTGGGAGCAAATGCAAGTGGATTACGGGACTCAATTTGTTGCCTTGTCTTGAGAACCATATCTTCATATTCAGGTCTGTTAAAGCATCCTTGGCAAGCACAAGGTTCAGCACAGTAGATTCCGGCGGCAAAACAATCACAGTAGCTGAAAAAAAAGAAAATATACATGGAAACAATATGAATATGCAAATGCAAATCTAGAACTCATAAGTAGAGAAACTTACAGTTTCAAGCATTTGGTCTTCTTACAGTTGCAACGCTTGCAACCATCATTTTCTGTAGCACTTGTTGTCTTCTTCCTGGAGAACATAATACCCCAACATTCCAGACTAAAAGAATAACAATTAAGAAAATAAAAATTTATAAAACCGCACATACTGACCTTTTCTTTTTGGGGCTTGGTTGGTCGTACTCTTCAAAACTATCAGCCTTTTGAAAGTTGGGTTTCTCTATCTCATCTCGAACCACTTGATGTTCGAATTCAAGATTGTTGGGGGATGCAGAAGTTACAGCTGTTAAAGCCTTAGTTTCAAACCACCTTTCTTCATCACCAGCTGAATTCTTTTCAACATTGCTTAATGAGGTTGAGATGCTTTTTGTTTTCTCTACCAAATGACAGCTCACGGATGTGGTCTTCTTTCCTTGGACATCCACATAAAGATCTTCTAAATGTATACTCGCAGTTGCAATAAGACCCATCGATGCAGCATTCACAATGCTATTTAGATGCAAACCAATACCTGATGGCTTGCAATATGTTGAAGAGTTTCCACAATATCGAGGAAGCAATGAGGTAGCAGTGCATTCAGTCAATTTAACCATCTTTCTCTTTCCGGACCTTGCTTTTGGGTCTGGACAACATGGTTCAGCATTTTCAATTTCTGCACTGGTGGCAGCTAAACTTGAACTATTGTCACTTGCTGCCTCCAGGTAACTGTTGCTGCCTCCAGTAGTATACATAGAAGCCTCTCCAAACTGAAGGCAACGTCTACGTACACCACGTTGGTTTTGACAGGCCTACAAAGACTCGTGCAATTATTCTACTGCAAAGAGAAAAAAAAAAAAAAACTCTAGCAGAACTTGAAAACCGAAAGTAAGACTTCATTTTTTTTCCCTTCCAAAAAAAAAGAATTACTTTTTTGCCTTCCATTTATGGCATTATATAAGAAAGCAATAATCTTGACATTTAAAAAGAAAAGACACAAAGCTGCACATCACATGGAAGAATAACACCTTATGCACAAAAAATACCAAAAGGAGGCCTACTTGTATTGCAATGAAGTATAAGGGCTCATCTGGTGAGCAGGACTACATGGTAATGGCTTGGACCAGATTGTCCTAGATTAAAATTGAACTATATTGGATTGTATAGTATTGTTTTTTTTTTTTTTATTTGGTAGAAGGATTGTATAGTATTGTATTGCAGAATAACTTCTTAAAATATATTATATATTCATATATATATATATATATATATATATATATATATGTTTTGCTACAAAATGCATAGATGCCCTCAGTATTGAAGGCATGCCCAGTCAATTACATGTAACTTACCGATATTGTAGGTTATATGATCCGATTACATGAAATCTACCGGACAAAAAAGATGAATTACATGTAATCCACCAGGCACGCCCTCAATATTGAAGGCATGCACGTGTTTTATAGCAAAATTTTGTATACATAAATATTTATTGAAGTGTGTAAATAAGTTTTTATCATTTTGAATGTAGTTTAATTAAATTTATTTTGAGATTTTTATTTTGTATAATATTAAAATAAGAAAAAGTTAATAATATTTTTCAAAATTATGTTAAGAACATAAAAAAAAATAGAAATTAAAAAGATCATGAATTAATTCCACCCAGCACCAAAAATCAGAGAAGACTATAAATTCACAAAATACTAATTTATGAAAAAAGAGAAAAAGTTTGGAGGGAGTGACAAAAATTCTGATTTCAATTTTATATTATTAGATTAGTTTAACAATTGAGACAATCAAAGCAACAAAAAGAAAATGAAGACGAATTGCAAGTTGGGTCAGTGGTTGGATAAATCCAAAAAATAAATAAATGTTGAAGACAATTAATATAAAAAAAGGTTTGTGGACGAGAAAGAGTATGGGGGAGAAAGATGAGATCAGCAACATGAATTCCTTCCACCCAGCACCAAAAATCTGAGAAAACTATATCTACATACAAAATATTATTATGTTATCAATGGCTGCAACAAGGTCAAAGCAACAAAAGAAAATGAAGTTGAATCGTGAATTGGTCACTGGTTGGAAAAATCTGAAAAAATAACAAATAATAACAAATAACAAATAACAAAAACAAAAACAAATAAATATTGAAGATATTAATATAAACTGATTTGTGGAGAAGAAAGAGAAGATCAACGGCCAGCAGTGGATTCTCTGGTAGATGTTGGATGGCTGGGTGTAGTGGAATCAGAGAAGATCTTGATGGAAGTCTGAGTTTGGGTTTTGTTTTTAGATTCTGTTAGTAGTGTGCAACTTAAGCTTTTACTTCGAACAAATAACACAGCATATGCAGGATAAAAATGGCGAGGTTGAATTAGCTGTGTGGGAGTTGCCAAACACAGTATAGCTTTATTTAATGAAGTTCCAGTGCTTATGCGCCTATTACGGCAAACCAAACAAGCCCTAAAATCTCGTACAAGGAAGCTAATGAAAGATAGAACTGATGAATCTGTGGCACATGTCAGCATCATTTTTCCACTGATATTTATTTAAATCATTCCCCCCAGCAACAAAAAGGTCGAAAAAAAAAAACTCAATTATGTCCCTCAATCTTGTCATTTACCAAGAAAATACACAAAGCTGCATATTCAATGGAGCAATAACACCTTAAGTCTGAAAATACCAAAAGAAAGCATACTTGCATTGAATTGAAGGTTAACACCTCCAGTAAAAAAGATAATGAAAAATATACTTTATGAATTTGAGGAGAAAATTTAGAATAATTCTTTCTGCATCATTTTCCTTTGATATATATAGAAACCATCCATTGAAGTTGAAGGAATGATATTCTAAAAGAAAATTTCTCTCCATGTGCCACTCAATCTTGAGCAATATAACACCGATAAACAAAATTATCCATCCAATGTCACACATACTGACATACACACTAGAATTCATATCCAAAGTTCATATGAAAAATGTCTTGAACAGTATGATCCCATTTCCATGAAAAAAGAATGAACTCCATCATTTTACACACATAAATTAGAATTCATAATTGATGTTGATGTACAATATATATCTTGAACAGCATAGTACCATTAGAAAAAAATAAATTCCATTAATTTAGAATCCATAAGACTTCTATATAAGACTCAACCAATAATTACTATTTATTAAAGATCTTATGCTAACAATTAATAAGAATTAATGAAAAAAAGCATAAGTAAACAAGATTTATGGTTAAAATTCAAATTAAATAAATTGTACCTTAGGACCGTGAAACATTGTATTCTCAACTAATCCAATTGAGACAACAGCATTTTCACTTTCACCAAAATCTTCATATGCCTGGACAATCTGCAGAGGCTCAAGTAAAGGCTGAGAAGTACAATTACAATCATCTTGATGGCCGCATCCTCTATCCTGCAACTTGAAATCTTATCAGTTGTAAAGAAGATGTACAACAAAATTTTAGCTCATAAGCCACATTGTTCTGTTCCTTTTCAATTTTTTTTCATTTTCAAGTCAAAGGCTGGTGCTTTTACCTCAGCTTGTGAATGTTGGCAATCTTGTTTGTCAATAGCATGGCCTACATGCAAATTAGATTTGATATTTGAGCATTCACTAGATGTCCCATCATTTTGCAAATCGTCAACTATGATTGGCTTAGCATCAGATGTTGGCTTTCCTTGAATGTCCTTTTTAGCTTCTTCCAACAAATCTAGATGTGCCTCCACTACTGTTGATGCATCTGTCCTCAGTCCAGACTTGTTATCAAATGTCAATGTGGTTACCTTTAAGTCATTTGAACCACTTATTAATGGTTTAGATGTATCATTAATTTGTTTCAAACTCAGAGAGACTGAACAAGCAGAATTCAAGCAATCCACCTCCCCAGGGTCAGCCAAATACTCGTCCACACATCCAGAGGAGCTATGGGGTTCACTTTGCAAAGACTCCTTAGCTTCAAAATCCTTCTTGGAGTCAGTTATCAATCCCCTTTGTAATATGCTAATAGATTCCTCAGAATAGATTAGACCATCAGAAGATTTCTTGTCTTTGTTATCATTCTGCAATGCTTCGGCACTAGGTAATTGGGGGTACTGAGACCTGATAAAAATTACCAATTAAATGTTATTTATACCAAGCCATAAATATATGAAAATGAATCTGTAAGTAACTGAACTACATTTCAAGGAGACAAAACCTCTTTAGAAAGCTTGCTTCACGGTGCAAATTTATACGGGGTGATGTGAACACAAGAGGAGGAGAAGAAAGTCCAGGAAACCCCTGTGCTACATGTGCAGCCTTGACAGACTTGATTGGTGATAGATTGCTTACATAACTAGAAAAGGGGGACTCCTAAATCCAAAAAAAAAAAAAAAACAAATGTCAATAAGAGATCCATTGTTTAACATAAATGTCTAATTCATTAACAAAAGTGACAGAATGTTTCCATTCGAACAGAACAATTGTTTGAAGGAGAAGCCATGTAAACATCTCAACAAGAAGATTCCCATCATTGAATTTAAACTCCATGAGCTAGAAAGATAATCCACTAATTTTCTCTACCATTGCGTATACAGAAGTATAATTGTATCAATGTGACTACATAAATCTTTGTATCAAAGGAAAACCACTATTTAGACCAATTTCAAAAAGTGAATGCTGAAGCAACGTATGATCAATATTATTGTGAAGCATTAAAAAAAAAATATACACGGTACACCAAGTTACTATTTGATTTTTAAGAGGGCAAAAGATGCAACTCAACTGGCAGGCAATCTTAGCAGTATCTGACTTGGTTCAAGATTTTATTCCCTTATTTCCAGAACATAAAACTTGAACATTCAAAATTGAAATGTATTCACAATGTTTTAAACCCAAAGCAAGGAATGAAAGCTATTAGCAAATTATACAAATACAATGAGACTTCCTTTAATCTTTGAACACAAATTTTGCAAGAAAAGCATAATGCAGAATCCCCAATTTCGAAGAACCCCTAAAGGAACCATAAAAACTAAAACTGACCTGCTCAAACTCACTTTGAATCCCACCACATAGGCATCTTTTATTCAGTATACCCATCTTTATTCAAAAATCACATTTATGCAAAATCCACTACGACAAATTACTTATCTCTAAGTTGAATTATCATTTACTTATGTTTTAGCTACACTTGCACCTTGAAAACCCCAAAAGTCCATGAAAATGCCACATATATTACCCACTTATAATTCAAAAAGCGCCTTCTAAATTAAGTTATCAAAATACACTGACACCTAATTAGACCGAATAACAACACTTCCACACTCAAACCTATAATTCAAACACCCTAAAAATAACTGAAAAATTCATATAAGCAAATAGCCAATATAAGAAAATTAGAGATCTACAACCACAGAAAATGGTTATATATATATATATATATATATATATATATATATAAAAA